>APFE031602889.1:43403-54048 GCA_000404065.3 Pinus taeda
TTCATTTTGTATATAATCAATATTGCCTTCTTCTATAAGATCATTTGCCTTTGGAAATTGTTGGTTGTCATGGTGAATTGCCTCATCTAATTTATCATTTTGTGAAAATACACCTCTAGCCCCGCTTCTCCATACTGCTAAAGGAATGTTGTCACCATCATCTAGTTCATAGTCTTCTGGCTAAACATCATCATCTTGAACATCATCATTGATGCCAATTTGTTCTATGTTCCCCGATTCTTGAACTATATTTGGTTGGTCATCATTACTTTTCTCTGTATTGATTGAGGCATCTTCGAATATATGCCTTAACCTTAGATCATAATGAATGAAAAATATCCATTTTGGATCCAAAATATCTTCATAGAAAAAAACCTACATGTGAATAAGATAAATATATTAGATCTCCAGTGGTATCAAATTTTATTATCAATGAGAATGTATATATCCACAATAAAAAATGAATTAAAAAATTACATAAGACCATTATTTCTTATATTTATTATATTGTTTTAGTGAAAAATACCCGCTCACACTGAATTGGTAAAACATAAGGCTCCTTATCCCATGGTAGGTATTTTGATGACTCTATAGAAAACAATCCAATATGGATATCATGTCTCCGTGTCCTATTAAATGCTTCATACCATTTACATTTAAAAATACTACATTTGAAAGAGTGGTAATCTAACTCAACAATTTCTTGTATTTTTCCAACGTGTTGAAGATCCCCTTCAATAACATTTCTATCTTTTGAACTTGCTTGACTTGATTGCTTGAAATCAACCATGACCCCACAATCGAAGGATCGTCTTTTTGCATCTACTCTTTCTACACGATAATGATGACTGTATGCCTACATTGCAGGATACTTCCTCACCCGTGACAAACCATTTACTTGAGTGAAAATAAATATGATTGTGCATAGTTAAATAGTTAACAGTGTGATTAATGTATTCAAGCAAGATTTTGTAATAATTCAAAATTTACCTTTTTTTCACATCCTCTGCACATGTTGATCTCATCCTCTATTATGTTTGCATCTATTCCTTCCTCATCTATTTGGTTTTGAATTTGTTTAGAAACCCATTCTATTGTGCATTCTTTTCCCCATTGACCGGAAATATCAGTGGGAAGTGGGGTATTCCTTGGGTTTGATATCTTAAACTGTTTCCTTGCTTCTAACACTTCTTTCCTTTTTATATCATACATATCAATCCATTTATTCATGAATTCCATTTGGTAGAGGACAAACTTGTTGAGCACAACACTTTCATTAACACCTATTAAAAATCAACATGTATAATTCAAACTTAAAATATTATTCTTTCAATGTGGGAAGCCCAAAATGATTTAGTAAATGATTCTAAAATAACTATAATAATGAATATTTTACATACCAACTACTTCTTGAACACCATTAGTTTGAGGCTTTTCTCCATCTACAATATCATATGCACGTTCTTGATCCCAAAATTGTGCACCATCTTCAAAATATTTACCAAGGAATTCACATAGGAAGAAAAATGCTTCATTTAGTACATACCCTTCAGCCATGCAACCCTCTGGATGTGCCTTCTGTTGGACATATCTTTTTAGGGTTTTCATGTATCTCTCAAAGAAAAACATCCATCTCGTTGAAACGATACTTGCCATTTCATTGTCATCAACTAGATGTATATGTAAATGGACCTGTCGGTCCATGAAACTTGTAGGGAGCTCCTTTTCAAATACCCATACAATTTCTGTGATTTCTTTCTTCCGTCTTGGCACTTCAGACTCATGGATCTCTTTAGAGGTTACCCACCTAATTATATATTGTCATTAAGTTAGTATGAATTTTTAGTGACATTTAGAATTAGATATAATATATCATTGTATCATATGGAGGAACATTTCATACCACGTAAAACCTTGTAAATATCAAGCGACCACATACCTCGTAAAGGCTGACAATCGACATATGGCATTCCTTAAGTCAGTTGTAAGGCATGAAACCCCTCTTATTGCTAGTGGCATGATATGCTATCAAACCAAATTATTATAGTTCATTAGTATTGATTTATCATAATATATCAAAATAATTTTTAGTAAGTAAATGATAAGAATAACAATTAATTGATGTTAATACCTTCATAAAATTGTGATAATCATGTGTTTGAATCCTGTGATATGTCCCTCTACTGTAAAAGCTTTATTCAATGATGATCCATATCTAGTGGGTGTTCTTATTGAACGAATCACATTTTTTAGTTGATCTAACTCTTTCCTTTTTAGTATCCATGGAGCTTCTGCATATGATTCATTTTCCTTACTTGGCCACAAATGTCTTCTATCAAATTTGGTACGTGAAAGAACAATATCCCTCCTTGATGATAAAGTGTCTTTATCTTTGCTAGATATATGTCGAAAAATAGAATCAGGGACATTTTTGAAAACATGCATTGGATCTAATAAATGAGATATTAATAGATCCTTCCAGTAAGGGAGATCATAAAATATGGATTTCCTTTTCATTATTTTTGGCATTTCAACCATAACTTGTTCTGGTTCCTCAATTGAATGATCATGATGAAAAAATGGTTCCAAGCTTTTGGTTCAGCATCTCCATACATTTTAAGTCAATCAGTTGGACCCATAACCTTGGGAGGAGATTTATTTTCAAATTTTCCTTCAAATTGATTCTTTAGGCGGTTTCTGAACTTATGGTCAGGTGGTAGAAAAACCCTATTGTTTGCATAAATAACTTTGTGTAGATCTTTAGAATATCACCCCTCAAATTGTTTTGCACATCTTGGACATGCAAAAATCCCTTTTCTTTGTAGCCCTATAATCAATAACTAGCTTACATAAGAAAACAATAATAATGTAATACTTATATACAAATTGAATTGAAAATAAATTATGATGCACTACGAATATGTAAATTATTTGATCTCTTACCAGAACAAACACCAAGTCCTGGGAAATCATGAATTGTCCAACATAGTATGCCATAAAACATGAAGGACCTATTTTATGGAGGACATGATATGTCATACATTCTTATGCCTTTCCATAACAACTGCATCTCATCATTAAAAGGTGCAATGTAAACATACATTCTTATGCCTTTCCATAACAATTGCATCTCATCAATAAAAGGTGCAAATTTGTAAACATCCATTTTTTTCACTTGATGTTTTCCTGGAACGATGAGAGTTAGCATAAGGTGTTCCTTTCTAACACTCATCCATGGGGGAATATTGTATACTATCAGTCCAACTGGTCAAACACTATAATTTGAGCTTAGGAAAGAGAAAGGGCACACTCCACCATTGCAAGTCTTAACCTAATACTGCGAGGTTCATCTTTGAATTTTCTTGGTCATTTTTCCTCTATATGTTTCATTGCTTTGGATTCCATAGGAATTCACATGAATCCATCTTTTCTCCTATTCTTTGCATGCTAATCCACCAATTGTGCAAGATATTTACAACTAAACATCCGTTGTAGTCTAGGAATAATTGGCATGTGTCCTAAAACCTTATTTGGAATTGTAGAACCTTGTACATCCATACAATATCTTTTCTCTTTGAAAATAGGGCATTCTTCATTGTCTTTATATTCATCTCTATATAAGATGCAATCATTTTTACATGCATGAATTTTCTTATATTCAATCCCCAACTTGACTAACAATTGACGCGCTTCTCTACAAGTTGATGGCAACACGTTATCTTCAGGGAATATTTTATCCTTTAGAGCCCTGTAAGTTTTTTTTCAAACCCACATGTTAGAAATGTCATTTATAACGTTTTTTATATACCATAATGTAAAATCCACCTCAGATTAAATTAAATGAAGTTAGTACTTATATTCTAATTGAGGACACAAATTGACAGTGCAAAACTAGAAAAATAATTCAAATTACTTTAGTAAGGTAGTGAAGCTCTTGTCTGACCAACCAAATAATGACTTGATTTCCAATAATATTAATGTGCTGAAAGCTTGGATGTTCTACTTGCACTCGATTTGAACACCACTGCCTTTGCTGCTTGCTTAATTGATTCATTGATGTTGATATCATCATAATTAAGTTGGTGGTAATTTCCCTCTATATCAACATCATCATTATTACGCATAGGATCATCACCCTCATCATTGTTTCCATCCCCAAAGAAACTTGTGAGCATTTCGTTCAATCCTTCTTCATGCATTACATTTCCATCAACATCTTTACTTTGAGTAGTGGATGACATGTCATCAATGTATGCTAATTTAATCAATTCCTCAAATTTTTTCACGTGGTAGTGCTCTCTTCAATGCTTCTCTTCTTCTCCTAGTATGGTTTAAAGGATGAATTGGATCATCTCATTGAATTCTTAATGGTCTAGTTGGATCTTGATCATTAGTAGGTGTATCATCATCATCATTTACCTATAATTAAATGCAACCATTAGTTAATGTTAGATAGAAATTACTGTATAAAACATGGATCCATTTCAAAGATATACACAATAAATTACTCAACAAAACAATATTATACATATATACAATAAATTAAAAATATTATTTTTGAACACATTATTTTAAAAACAAGCCACATCAATTTCATATTCTTAGATTTTCTACCTTAGGAACATCCAAAAACAACAATTGTCTCAAAGTATTCATCCATGCATGTAGTATCATCATGAACAACCTCTTGTTCATTGTGTTGATTTTCTATTACAATTTCAAACTCCATTTTCATATCCTCTTCCACCCATTTATTTTTGCGTGATTTAATTGTATGGCGTAGGCCACATCCATATGCAGGTATTTGTATTGGTTTATCAAAATGATTAAACTACTCATTTGTTCTGATTCCATTGCCAACCTAAAATAATTGATACATGCATTAATTTTTCCAAGGTTAGAGATTAGAATATATAATGTACTTATATTGTCCATTAATTTATAGCTGAACTTATTTATAACACCCACAAAGTATAACGATTGTATCAAAGTATTCATTCCATGTATTATCATCATGACTAACCTATTGTTCATTGCCACCAATTTCTATTGTATTTGCAGACTCAATTGTCATATCTTCTTCCTCCCACTTTCTCATGTGATGTGCTTTAACAGTATGGGGTCCACCCTTGTGTACATATTTTGGTTGTTTTACAGTAAAAGGGTTCAACTTTGTATTTGTTGCAAACACATTTTCCACCTAACATAATCAACGACATGCATTATTTTTTTTCAAGTTTGAATAATAAACTATATAAATTACTAGGTTTAGGAAAACAAAGATCGGAAACTAAATTTCATTTTATTATATTTCATAAATTAATATAATATTTAAGTACTCGATGCCCTAAATCATGTTTGTGTCTTCATTGGAAATAAATTCATTTGTCTCCATGGCCTCTCCTAGCACCTGCAATACACAACAATGATAACAATTTTTATTAAAGTCATCTATGTAATTATTATAGTCTTATTTCTTATTCCATTATTTTAATCATTCCAATTTTCATGTTAGCTATTTGCATTTTTTGTTATGAAATTCTCCACCATTGTTGTGACACTCTTATGATAATGATTGAACCCAAGTTGAAGTCTTAACTTTTCATGCGGATCTACAATTCTGATTATTAGGATCATATCTATTGAATTTTGGATACTAGTTTTTAATGTGGATATCAAGTTGCTTATCTAGTTTGTATGTACATTAGGAACATAGCGGTACTAGATTCTCATGAAATCGTTTGAATGCTATGGAGATTTCGATATTTACCGAACATTAGATGTTGAACATATTATGCTACCATGTCATACATGTGAAGCATATTTAATATATGTTAGATGATCTAAATTACACCTTTGCATTAATATTAATACACAAATGATATTTTTTTCTTATTGGAAAAAAACACTATGGCATTTCCAACCTAAGTCAATAATGACTAAAATAATTATTGCATAAATCAATAAATCCTAAAATGATGCCTAAGTGATCTATTCCTCCCAAAGGGACAAGAGTAAAGCATAAATGGTACAACTATGGGCATTACAATGTAAACAACACATGTTCAAACCTTTACAGGGGTAGAGCCTCTATGCACACTGTGCAAGAGGGAAGGTGTTTGATATCTTATAGTTGGTTTCGCTTCATCACCAAAGTGGATTAGGTTATGAGTGGATTGGCAAAGCAACTCTTATTTGTTCCTTTCAGTTTTTGGGAAATCTCAAGTTCAACTAGTGGTAGTAGATGGTTTCAAAAATGTTTGCTAGGGTTTTTCAAGAAGGTCACTAGATCCCAATGCAACATAGATACTTCAGATTTGTTGAAAAGTAAAATCTCCACATAGCACCGAATAGATCATTAATGAATACCTAGAGAACTTAGACTAAATTAATCATGGAAGTAAAAACTACAACCAAATTAATCATGAAAGTAAAAACTACAATTGAAAAAAAAAACATACACTTGGTAATATACTAGAGTTCATCCTCGCCCAATCCAAAGTTGATGAATAATATGTTAAATCTTTAATGAAACTCATGAAAAATAATAAGCATGTTATCGATATAAGAGTGCATGAACTTGCTTAATGTATATTTGTTAATTGGAGATGATGAATATCCAAAGTTGATGAATAATATTTTAAATCTTTGATGAAACTCATGAAAGATAATAAGCATGTTTATCCATATAGGAGTGCATGAACTTGCTTAATGTGTAGTTGTTAATTGGAGATGATGAATATGTATATATATTTATTTATGTATTTACTAGAGATTATTGTAATTTCAAGAAATAAATATACATGGCCAATAAATAGGTTTTTTTTTTGGCTTGCCCTAACTACGCTGGAACCTATGGCCCTCATTCCCATGTTCAATGCGCTGACCATAGATCATTCACTTCAGAAAACCCCGATTTCGAATAGGAAAAAAGGCGAAAGGAGGGGAATTGGGAGGATAACCCAAAAAAGACATGGTGGGAATGAAAAAGGGCCAATGCTGGAACCTATGGATCTCACTCCCATTTTCGATGCACTGATCATAGATCATTCAGGCCAAAAAAACCCGATTTGCTCTAGAAAACCCCAATTTTGAATAGGAAAAAAGGCAAAAGGAGGGGAATTGGGAGGATAACCAGAAAAAGATGCAGTGGGAACGAAAAAGGGCCAACATTGGAACCTATGGGTCTCGCTCCCATCTTCAATATGCTGACCATAGATCATTCACTCTGGGAAAACCCCAATTTGGAAGAGGAAAAAAGGTGGAAGGAGGGGACTTGGGAGGATAACCAGAAACAAAAAAAGACGCGGTGGGAACGAAAAAGGGCCAGCAATACCAGATCATCCGTAGATTGAAGCTATCGATGGCAAGAGAGAAGGAAAGTGCACAGGTCGGGGAGGCAGTGGGACAAATTTGCGTGGCTTAGAAAGACGCAACATAGAGGTTAGTTGATCCATCTGAACTTACCCTCACCAACCTTGATATTGTCTGCGCTATTTATACACATTATGTGAAAAATTGATGGAATCCCCTAAACTTTCTGTGCGTAGAGTTATTTTTCACTATTGTTAATGAATGGATTATTATAAGCCCTAACTTTCTATTGCTATGTTAGCATTATTTTATCCTAGGGAAGAGGAATTGCAGACATTCTATTAGCTAGCCACTTCTAGTAGAAGAAATTTTTGATTATCTGAGACAGTTATTGTATCCTTTAACGTTGGAAAATACCTTCGAGCCTTTTGCCTCCCATTAGACATAGTTGTCGGTTGGCTCTTTAGGGTTCTTAATTGAACTGAGGGTGGAGGATCCAAAACTTTATCTAAGAAAAGATAAGGATGGTTGCAAGGAGATCCAACATGGAGAAGCTTAGCTTCATTAATGAGTATCCAACTAATTTTTCAAGTCAACCCACTCACTAGTAGATCCAAAATTGGGCATGCCCAAACTAATTTAGCAAGTTGAGTGTTTACCGTTTCCAAGCTTGGAAAAGAAATGGGTGAAGAGGAGCCCTATAGAACTATATAACTAGTTAAGCTAGAGGTTAATTTCCTCTAAGTGCAAAAAAATTCAAATCTACTAATTGCTCAAAAGGAGATGAAAGGATTTGAAATTGCCAAACTAGTGATAAAGATGCCTCAATAAATAAATGATGCCTTTAAGAAAAGGAACAAGAGCAACTTATGCAAATAAGCAAATGGATTTGGAATTGCAATAGAGCAAGATATAAACTATAAGAAAATGGAATGCCCAAAATAAATTAAAATGGTTCACAAGACTCATCTAAGTATTTTGAATGTGAAGCTTAGAGCATATGAACTACAATGCATGAAATGAAAGCAAAAAAGAGAACGAAAATGAAAGTAATTAGTGTTCATTTAATCCACTTAGTGTTAAGTGACAAAACCAAACCACTCAATCAATCACATGGAGACCTTTGGCAAATGAGGAAGAGTGGGATGCCAAGGGGAAAAGGTCACCAAGCTCCCAAGAACAAGTGCCTCTGTATTATATTGGTTCCCACTTGTTAGTGTCGGTCTTGAGCCCTCCATCGGTGATCAAATAGCTCTTTGCATATGCATATGTAGGTGTCTCATCAACATCAGTTTTGCATCCCGTTAGGCATGCCATAACACTGATGGAGGAGCTGGTCTTGTTCCCTTCTTGGCTTTGTTGGAATCAGGTCATACCATTTGAAAAAACTTGTGTCACACTTGTTTCATTTTTGTCTTGAAATTCCAAGTCTAGGTCTAGGGTTTCGGTCAAAATCATTGCCAGGTCATGAGTCAAAAGTCTGATGGTCTTCAGAAAGCCAGAAGGAGGTTTGTAATTATGTTCTATTGATAGTTTTCATCTGCTACAACTTATTTTTACCTTGGTTTTAAAAAAACTCCGTTTTTAAAACCCAAGGTCATGTGAAAATGGCAACAATAAAGAAAATTTTCAAAAATATTCAGAATGCTGGCAACAACCCTAGTTTCTTCCTCTGAATCCATCAAAGAATCAACCTGCAAAAAGAACCAAGTGAAAACACTCAAAAAATCAATTTCAGGCAAAGTGCAACTTAAAAAACAGTGTTAAATTAAATGACAAAACATGCAACATTTGAAAGTGGGTTTGATGTTTTATTTTTTTTTCAATGTTGACCTATAAAGACCAAAAAGCCCTCTTCATGGCCTCATTATACATTGACAAACTTGCAAGACACAAAGAGAAGCAAAGAAAGGCGATTTTGTTGCGATTTTAGTCATTTCTGGAGGAGCGACTAGTTGGGCAGGTGCGACTAGTCAGAGCTACTCCCACAGTGTAATTTTTGAACTAGAGCGACGAGTCAGAGGGGTGCGACTAGTCGAGCTGGGTTTGCCAGAAACGTGCCAAATCACCCAAATCGCCCTCCCAAATTGCTAAATCGACCAGGTAAGCTCCAAATTTATCCATGATGGCAAGTGATGATTGCATGATGACATGTCTCATGGTTTTCTTCTTCAAAAATTTGCAAGAGAAATGGTGAATTTAAATGTTGTCAATGTAGGCAAATCTGCTAGGGTTTTGTTTGTTTTTCAAGGTAAAATCCCTCTTATCCCATCCTTGTTCCCTTGGCAATTAAATTCACTAATGTTGTTGCATGTTTATCTTATTATTTCATTTATATCGTTTGCAAGAAATACAAGGTTTCCATCCCATATTCCTTCAAAATCTTTCCCTTCCCAAATTTCTTCGCTAAACCCTAATATCCTTCATGTTCCAAACAAACCCTAAAATTCCCTTCTCCTTCCTACAGCAAGCAAATTACATGGACCAGCAGCAAGAAAATAAAACAAAAAGAATAAAAGAAAATTATATATAAAAAATTGATTGAAAAGAAAAATAAAAATAAAATGCCAAAATGACCCGAATATGAAAAACAACGATATTATTGGGTATAAAAAGAGGCAGGCTGCTGTTATGAGATTTATTAAAAGAAAAATTAAAGATTGCAGCTGTGTAGATATTCATAATGGACATATTGCTGTGTTTTTGGTCTATAAAATCATGTTGCTGTGCTGCCCAAAATAAACCCTGTTTTCCCTTTTTTATCATTCCCTTGAAGTTGTCAAATCTCCTTTTGATAAAAATACAAGTGAAGCTTTCTTTCCCTTATCACTAAATGCATATGAATCCCGTCCAGATAGCAGAGTTTGCTTCATTAAAGGACAAAAATCAAATGGACAATGTTGTCCCATACCCCTGTCATAACCTATGTTCTTTCCCTTGGTCCCTATCATACATGGTTTCGTTGCAAATGATTTCTTAAAAATGATAAGATGATATGTGTTACATTTTGTGAATTTTCCCAAAATCCCTGTTTTATTTCCCATTCCTTATTAAAATTCCCTCTCCTAACAGTTCCCTTATGATTTTTCCCCCTTGAAAACAGCATACTTCACAGCGTTTTGCAGGCAGAGGCAGCAGTTCTATTTACCTTTCAGCTTGCTCATTTTGTTCCAAAACCATGTCAGACACCGAGAGTTATGAGCCTAGTGATGACCATTCATCATCTGCAGAGGTGGCGGTACAGCAGAGGGTTCCTAAGAAGGGTGGTCATCATAGGAGACAGGAACCTACTTCTTTGGCAGCATTGCAGGCTTGTCCTTTGGCAATGAAC
>APFE031602895.1:7122-27685 GCA_000404065.3 Pinus taeda
AGATTATGTTCGGGTTGGTTTCAAAGGCAGCAAACCGAACAAGGCAAAGTGGATGGAGGTGGACAGAGTGAGGGTGTTATACCCTCACCTCTTTAACAGGTAGTTGAAGGCTTTTGGGGTCCAAAAGCTTCCCAATGGGGAGGCGTGATCAGGGGCTCATGTCCCAAGTGTCGTAAAATGCTCAATAATGAAAGTGCTTAGAACTAGCTTGAACCTCAATGACCCGATAGAGCTCGTCCTCTTGATTCCGGCGCTGTAAACGGTTCGAAAAACGGTCGCCGTATGAGAAAGTTATGACAAAAACAAAATCGCCCAATAACCCTTAATTTTTGAATTTAAAAAATAAATAAATAAATAAAAAGAATATTCCACAGAATATTCCTTGGAATATTCCATGGGATATTCCTTTTTGGGCAGCCAATCACAAGTTTCCACGTGGCAGGCCCAGAGGCTGCCACGCGGCCCAAGGTGATGTCAGCATATATGGGGGCATATATTTCCAAAATTTTTGGTCAAATGGTGGTTTGAAGACGCGACCTTTGGTTCAACACTACAACGCCTTACCAATGTACCAAGCGGTTCAGACTTATTTGAATGGCGGAATAAATTTAATTTAAACTTTGATTTTGTGTTGGGCGGGGCTCGAAGGGGGCCAGCCCCCGCATACCATGTGACCTTACGCCCAAAACCATGGGCCGAGACCCTTAACCGCCGGGCACGAAATCCAATGCAAACCACCAGCCGAGATTTGCATTCACATGCGGGTAGTTATCTAATAGTCAGGATTTGGCAGAGATTTTGGTGGAGGCGGTGATTTTGGCGGACCTGTCATAATTGGCAGAGTTAACTGGACTCCAACTAAAGTTTGTTGGAGTGTTTCTAGGCATAACTAGAGGAAAACGTTAATGGGCCATAACTTTGGCTAGGAAAGTCTGTTTTGGACGAAATTTTTTTATTTTTATTTTTATTTTGGGTATTTTCGACCTTCTAAAGCCATTAACATAGGTTTTACAGCTATTTGAGGTCATTTGCAAAGGTTTGGATGCCGTGAAAGTTCTAGGAGCCACCAGGGCCCAGTATTGTGAGAACTGTATAGGGTTGCAGGTATCCATTGGAGGTGAACCAGTAGTCAATCCTGAAGGATTCAAGTGTTCTGAATCCATTTTTACAGTATTTTCCACACGTAGAGGCTTCTATTCAGCTGTATATTCATTTTGAGCATTTAATTAAAACGAGGACAGGCCCATTTGGGAGCCTTGGACCCAACAGACGTAGCCCAGGAGGGATGAACTGCTTTATCAACTTCTTTTGCATCTGTGGTTGATTTATTTTGTAGAACAAATTCGTTTTAGTGTGTTAAACAGTAAAATGAAATAATTCTGCTATACTTAAATGGGTCATGAACAGCTGAAAATTTCATTTGTTTTTTTACTGCAAGACATGGACATCTTTTAAACATGTTTATTACTTAATTGAATACCTTGCAAACCATTTACAAGTAGTTTCAAATTCAAATCAGTTTGTTAAGAATTATGGGAGAATAGCATCACCTCTAACAACATTATTGAACAAACATGCATTTTCATGGACTCTAGAAGCAACAAAGGCCTTCAAACATCTTAAAGAGGAAATGTGCCAAGCACCGATCTTAGCTGCACCGAACTTCACACATACCTTTATTGTGGAATGTGATGCTTTATGAAATGGAATTGGTGTTGTTTTAATAAAATATTAAAGACACATTGCTTTCGAAAGTCGTCCAATCAAATGAAAGTATTTACACAAAGCTATTTATGAGAAGGAAATGTTGGCAATGCTACATGCACGTAAGAAATGGCGACCCTACCTAATGGGAAGATACTTCAAGGTGAAAAAGATCATGATAGTCTTAAATACTTTTTAGAACAAAGCTTATCCTCTAAAGAGAAACAAAAATGGGTCACAAAGATGTTGGGTTATGACTCTGAAATCATCTACAAAAAAGGAAAGCAAAATGTTGTGGCAGATGCACTCTCAAGAAAGGATGAGGATGTGGAAACATTGTTGTGCGCCATTTCTATTAACCAACCAGATTGGATAAATGAAGCAAGGGATGAATGGAAGAATGACGAAAAAGTGTGGGCACTCATTCAAAAGTTACAATAAGATCCCAGTACATCTGATACATTTAGCTGGAAAAATGATTCGTTATGGTACAAAGATTGCTTATACCTATGTAAGAAATCCCAACTCAAACAAAAGATTCTTATGGAATTGCACACTTCTCCCTTAGGAGGGCACTCAGGATTTTTAAAAACTTACCGCGAGGTTAAGAAGGATTTTTTTTGGGATGTCCTTAAATCGGATATTCAAAAGTTTGTGGTGGAATGTTTGGTTTGCCAACAAAATAAAGTTGAATCAATTAAGACCCCAAGTCTATTACAACCTTTATCCATTCCAAGCAAATGTTGGGAGGAGGTTTTAATGGATTTTATCACAGGTTTACCCAAGTCTGAAGGAAAGAGTGACATCA
Organism: Pinus taeda; assembly: GCA_000404065.3. Taxonomy (NCBI): domain Eukaryota; kingdom Viridiplantae; phylum Streptophyta; class Pinopsida; order Pinales; family Pinaceae; genus Pinus; species Pinus taeda. The sequence goes on from APFE031602895.1 coordinate 9,635, forward strand.
TAGTGGTAGTTAACAGACTTACCAAGTATGCACACTTTCATGCATTATCGCATATATTTAAATCTTGTACAATTTCTACTGCATTTATGGAAACAATTCAAAAGCTACATGGAAACCTAAAGATTATTGTAAGCGACAGAGATCCCATTTTCACTGGAATTTTTTAGACAGAATTATTTTCATGTCATGGTACTCAGTTAGCTCATAGGTCATCTTATCATCCTCAATCTGATAGGAAAACTAAGATAGTAAACAAATGTTTGGAAGCATATCTCCATTGCTTTGTATCCGATAAACAGACACAATGGGTCAAATGGTTTCCTTTGGCTGAATAGTGGTATAACACTTCCTTCCATATTGCAGCAAAAATGACCCCATTTATGGCACTTTATGGATATCATCCACCATCCATCACATTATATTTAAGAGAAAAATCTAAGGTTCAAGCAGTGGAAAATCACATCTAGCATCAACAAGAAGTTATCCAACTCTTAAAAGATAACCTCATTTTGGCACAAAATAGAATGAAACAACAAGAATATCAACATCGCAACGAAAGAAGTTTTGATGTAGGTGATTGGGTATTCCTATGGCTACAACCATATAAACAAACATCCCTCAAGTAAGATAAGAAGGATAATAAATTATCACCAAAGTATTATTTTTTGTACAAGGTGCTGCAAAATATTGGTAGTATGGCATACAAATTGGAGCTTCCTACAGATTCCTGAGGGCACCCGGTTTTCCATGTTTCATGTTTAAAGAAGGTTATAGATGATAAGCTCCTAGTTCAAACAATATTACCATAACTTTACGAGGAAGGAAAAATCATATTGGAACCGAAGGAAGTCACAGAAACAAGAACTCGACAGCTACGAAATCGATCAATTGCAGAGTATCTCATTAAGTGGAAGAACTTATCTGCTGAAGATTCCACATGGGAGGATGAGAATTTTATACATAAGCATCCAAAACTACTCAAGCATTGAGGACAACACTTTTCATAAGGAGAGGGGCATGTTAGGTCCCTATAATACTAGTGATTCCCCCATTACTATTGTCATTGTATCCCTTATTTTTATTATTGTGCCCCTATTGTCCCCATATTTTTATTAGTGTGCCCCATAGAAACCCACTATTGTTATTGTTGTGCCCTTATGTTAATACTGTTAGGTCAGCTTGATTATATTATGACTCCTTAGACTTTTATATATAGAAGGGGAGTTTAGTCATTTGTATCATCCAAGAATTGTTCATTTGTGTAATGTAAAGGAGGTTTCCCCCTCGAAGAGGCTAAATTCTAAGGCGTGTATCTATCCGTAGATACTTTAGATGGCATAGCCTCGTGGCTTCTTCACGAGCTTGAATTTCTCCTTCATGCCTGCCACGAGGGTCATCTTGCCACCTTTTCCACCGAACATCATGGCTGGATTTTCCCCTGTGTAGGGCAGTCGCGTGATCCTATGGATGAATCTATCGATGATGGGTATTGGCTCCTCCAGCCATAGACACCCATCGTGCACCAAGAATAGTAGTTGCTTGATGAACAATACTATAATAGGGTTGCGATTGTAGTGCGACACCCATGGCAGGTTAAGCAGACCTTCCTTGTCTACTCCCCTGAGCCACTTCTATAATTCCAATGCAATCTTCCTAGTGGTTGTGTCAATAACGCTACGCATTAGCTACTTTGTCGCTAAGTGCGAGAACTTATCATGGTTAGCTAAGTCCCAATCTTCCAGTTTTAAAAGAGGAACCCACCCCAAGCGCAGTCCTTCAAAGACAGTCTCGTCTGCTAGCAAAGAGGTGTGCAAGGCAACCTTACTCTCGTCAATGTCCTTTGGTCCCTTGGTCTTGCCCTTGTGTGAAGGAATGTCCTGATCCAAGTGGATGTTGGTGGCCACCCACCTATCCCATTTGGACCCCCACAACTGTCTCTTTCAGTCTTTTCAATTTCCTAAATTGTAGCACAATTTACTATTTTTAGTAGTTTTTCGGGTCCTAAACTTCCGGAGCCATTTTGAGGCCCTAAACGACGTTTTTTGGGAAATCTACCTCCAACGATTTTTCTGTATAAAAATCATATTTTCCATCGTAGTCCTTGGAGATATATTTCCAACAGGCTAGCATGCGCGTCAAATGGAGATAATACGACCAATTCGCGACCCCAGGAAGTTGATGTACCAACTTACCCAAAAACGGGGCCCACAATTTGGCGTTTCATCTTCTAGGGTTAGGTTTTGGAATGTGAAGGGTTTTCCAATATTTCTCAACAATAATAGGCCTTTGAATCATTGGTAAACACAGTTGGAGGCATGTAGCGACCCATCTCTTCTCAGAGATAAGCTGCCATCGTCCTAACTGGTTTAATTCCATTTCTGGTTGTAAGCATATTTCAGTATTTTCCATTAATGAAATGAAGTATTATTTCCGCTGCATCTTTGTGTATATGGTTATCTCTGTATTTTGTTGCGTTCCTGTTTAAATCCGGATCATGTCCTCGGGCAACTAAGTGATAAGGTCAGCACCCTGGACTTCAACTTCCTCCACTTCTACCCCCAAGTCCTCATCATCCATCTGGATGTCCTCAATTTCCTCCTCCTCCGGCTCCAGGTTAATGGTTTTTTCCCTTTTCCTATGCAGTGGGATTGTCCTTTGGTGAGTTTCTTCTTGGCGATGCACACACTAGTATCACAGCCTGCTTGCCCTTTTTGTCCTTCACATTGTCCTTGGTTTGGGTGGACTTTGGTCTAGGCATTCGTGGTGACTTGGGGACTTCAGCTAAGACCTCTGCAACCTCTTGAGCAACTCCCTCTACCTCCCTAACAACCTCCGGCATAGCCTCCTCGGTCGTTACTACTTCGGTGCTCATAGATTCTATGGGCATCGACATAGTGCTATGCAACAAATCCTTTGTCTCCTTTGGAAATGTCTCAAATACTGAACTTGCCAACAAAGCTTCAAAATTTTTCACGGTTCATGTGCGCCTAAGAGCTCAACAACTCAATTCTAAAAATGCCAAGTGTTTTTCGCTGGGAAACCATCTGTAATTTGTAGGGAATTTTGAATTCAAATCCGACCACTCCCCCCACATTCGGTTCATTAATGTCGGATTGGCAGCAGATTTCCAAGGATCTTACCTGAAAAGTTTGTCTTAAATGCCGATCGATCACTCTATTTGGCCACATTCCTACCGTCAAATCATGAACAGTGACTTTAACGGTCACTTTCTAGCTGACCTGTGCAATTTCTCCCTGGATAGCACAACTCTCTTCACGTTGTCACAAACCCCATGGCATTTCCTCATCCCGCACAATCCTCCAATCGTGCAGTTCCCTAACTGGGGCAGTGTATTTTATAGTCCCGCACTTCCTTTCAGCTACCTAGAGCGCTAAGACTATGCTACCCTCATATGGTCACCTGGCTAGATCACCATGTATGGCTTCAATTGACTGCCACTCACCTTTCCTAGGAAGGGATCTCCATTCAGTTTAACCTACTGAACTACTCCACCATCGGTAATCTCCTTAATGACATAGGGTCCTAACTAGTGCATTCTGAATTTTCCTAGATATTTATCAAACTTGCTATCATACAACAAAACCAGATCACTTACCTTAAAGGTGTGCAACTTAATGTGCCCATCATGCCATGATTTTTTGCATTGCTTTTAGACCTATTGGTGAAATCCAGCTAGAAATATCTCTTCCTCAAGCTCAACAAGCTGTGCAAGCCTCTCTTCCAGGCTTCCACGATCCGTCATTTCTGTGAGTGCCACTATACGCAAACTAGGCCCAATGTATGCCATGGGAATCACTGCTTTAACACCATATACCAGCCTAAAGGGTGTATGTCCAGTCAACTTTTTGCAAGTCATCTAATAGGCCCATAGTACTGTGGGTATGCGCAGGTCCCAATCACTTCATTAAGCATTGCAAACCTTGGTCAATGTGTTCTCCAACACCTTATTGAATGCTTCCACCGTCCCGTTAGCCTGTGGGTGATAAAGCATGATTTTCTGGTTATATACTTGAAATTCCTCCATCAACACGTTGAGCATCTCATTCAAAAAGTGCGCACCATGATCAGTCACCAAAATCTTTGGACACCCAAATCGCGTCAGTAAATACTCAAAGAGGAACTTCGCAGTAGTCGTGCCTTTGTAGTCCTTCACAGAATATGCCTCTGCCCATCGACTCAAATACTCAGTCGTGGTGATAATGTACCGCACTCTCGTCTTCTTCCCTTGGGGCTGAATGGGTCCCACAAAATCTATCACCCATTTCTTGAAAGGTTACAACGTCATCTGTGGGTTAAGAGGTAGCTCGTCTCTCCACGATGGCCTACCAATCCTTTGACACACATCACACACCTTGCAGTAGGCTTTTGAATCTTGATGGAGGGTTGGCCACCACAACCCTGCACGTAGAATCTTCTACGCAGTCTCCCTTCTTGCATAATGCCCTCCCTTGGTGCCCCCATGAGCATCTGTGATGATAATGCTCCTTCCAAACTCCAGTACATATCGTCGTAATACTTCATCAGACCCCATTTGTATAGATGTCCGGCAACAACAGAAAAGATTGCCATGCGCACCACTAAGTCATTCTTCTGTTAGACGGTGTAGCCTTCCAGGGCGGTTCCTATCATTAGGAAGTGTATGATGTCTTCAAAGTGACCATCCATGATCCACACTGCAAATAGTTGCACGTCAGGAAATCCCTCCTCCAAATTAGTGGGCTCTTCCCCTGTTTCCATGCGTGATAGATGGTCTCGTCCCGCGTTTAGTCATCCAGGCTTCATAATAATCTCAAAAGCATACTCTTTGAACAATAACAACCACCTATAGATTCCCCCCCGAACAAAGGCTTATTGACCAAGTATTTCAACGCAGAATGATCCGTATACATCTTAAAATGTCCACCCACCAAATAATGTCTAAACTTATGGAGTGCATATACCATGGCTAACCCTTCGCGCTCGGTGGTGGAATAGTTCTTCTCAGCCTTAGATAACCTCCTGCTTGTGAATGCTATAGGATGGTCTGATTCTGCTCTGCCAACCTATGTCAGTACTACTCCCAGCGCTATACATGACGCGTCTACATGTACATGAAACTCCTTCTTCCAATCTGGGAAGACTAAAATCTGTGCGGTGACCATTTTTCCTTTCAATACATCCAAGATTTTCTTACAGTCCTCGTTCCAACAAAATGTGATATCCTTTTTCAACAACTTCTCCATACGCGTGGTGATCTGGGCATAGCCCTTGATAAACTTCCTGTAATACCCAGTATGTCCTAAGGTTGCATGCAACTATTTCACACTCCTTGACACCTCCAAGTTAAGTATCATTGCGATCTTTGTGGGATCTACCATCAGTCCCTGTCTACAAACAACATGACCCAATAGAGTCCCAAAAGGAACGCAAAACAGGCATTTCTTCAGATTGAGTGCAATCTGGTACCTTCGACAAGTATCTAGCATTAGGCGCAAACTTTCCACATGGCGTTTTGCCAACCCAAAAACAGTCCAGTCATCAAAGTACACCTCTAGAAACTTATTAATGAATTCTTTGAATGCAATAATGACTACACACGCAAAAATTGTAGGTGCATTCTTCAATCCGAAAGGCATTACAGTGTACTGAAAACATCCCCACTCAGTCGTGAAGGTCATCTAGCTTCTATCTTCAGGCATGATTTTAATTTGATGGTACCTAGAGAATCCATCAGTGAAGGTGTATGCTTCCTGGCCACCTACATTATCCAATACCTCATCAGTGAACAGAGTCGGGAAGGGATCATGTACGCAAGTGTCATTCAACTTCCTAAGATCTACGCTTATCCTTATTTCATCCTTCTACTTCTTTTCCTATACCACCATTGGGCTCACCCAATTAGATTCTTCTATGGGCTCAATGATGATAGCCATGAGTATCTTGTCTAGCTCTAAGCAGACCTTCTCCTTATACTTCAGATTGAGATGGTAAGGTATTTTCTTAACCGGCTTCGCATCAGGTTTTAATGTAATCTTCATAACACCCAAGTCTATTATTATCCCCTTTAGCTCTGTAAACTTGGTAGGGAACAAATCCTGGTATTCACGGAGCAATTCAGCAACCTTACCTACCATCACATCATCCGAGTAATCTCCAATCTTCACAAATTTGGTCTTTGCCTCTGTACAGATTCTCCCCCCCCCCCAACACTGGATTATTGACTAGGTACTTCAACGCAGAATGATCCGTATACATCTTAAAATGTCCACCCAGGAAATAGTGTCTAAACTTTTGGAGTGCGTATACCATGGTTAACCCTTCGCTCTCAATGGTGGAATAGTTCTTCTCAGCCTTAGATAACCTCCTGCTTGTGAATTCTATAGGATGGTCCAATTCTCCTCTGCCAACCAGTGTCAATACTACTTCCAGTGCTATACATAATGTGTCTACATGTACATGAAACTCCCTCCAATCTGGGAAGACTAAAATCGGTGCGGTGACCATTTTTCTTATCAATACATCCAAGATTTTCTGACAGTTCTCGTTCCAACAGAACGTGACATCCTTTTTCAACAACTTCTCCATAGGCGTAGTGATCTAGGCATAGCCCTTGATAAACTTCCTGAAATACCCAGTATGTCCTAAGGTTGCAAGCAATTGTTTCACACAATTCAATGCCTTCAAGTTAAGTATCACTGCAATCTTCATAGGATCTACCATCAGTCCCTATTTATAAACCACATGACCCAGTAGAGTCCAAAAAGGAATGAAAAACAAGCATTTCTTCAGATTGAGCACAATCTGGTACCTTCGACAAGTATCTAGCATTAGGCGCAAACTTTCCACATGGCGTTTTACCAACCCAAACACATTCTAGTCATCAAATTACACCTCCAGAAACTTATGAATGAATTATTTGAATGCAACAATGACTACGATCGAAAAATTCATAGGTACATTGTTCAATACGAAAGGCATTATAGTGTACTTAAAACATCCCCACTCAGTTGTGAAGGTCGTCTTGCTTCTATCTTCAGGCGCAATTTTAATATGATGGTACCCAAAGAACCCATCATTGAAGGAGTACACTTCCTGGCCACCTACATTATCTAATACCTCATCAGTGAACGGAGTAGGGAAGGGAACATGTACGCAAGCATCATTCAACTTCCTGAGATCTATGCATATCCTTATTTCATCCTTCTGCTTCTTTTCCTACACCACCATTGGGCTCACCTAATCAGATCCTCCTACGAGCTCAATGATGCCTGCTGTGAGCATCTTGTCTAGCTGTAAGTGAACCTTTTCCTTATACTTTGGATCGAGATGGTAAGTTATTTTCTTACCTGGCTTCCTGATGGGTTTTAACATGATCTTCATAATGCCCAGGTCTCCTATTATCCCCTTTAGCTCCATAAACTTGGTAAGGAACAAATCTTGGCACTCACGGAGCAATTCAGCGACCTTATCTACCATCGCTTCATTCGAGTAATCTCCAATATTTGCAAATTTTGGTTCTGCCACTGTACCAATATTTACCTGTTTTGTTTTCAGTGGTGTGGTTATATCAGGATTCTCAATTGGAAATCCCTTGACCTTGTTGTGACCCTCAATTTCATGGATATTAATCTTTCGTAGATCCTTGTCTTCTTCTTCAGCAGTCATGTTATAGCATTCTAGTGCGTGGCTCAAAAGAGTAGCCCAATCAAGTTCAATTAGATCCAAAGGATCATGCATTATCCTAAATATTTCTTATTTAACTTTTTGTAGCGCTTCGTCAATATAATCAAACCCGTCTTCGAAGCTAAACATCATTATGAATCCTTCATGCAAAATATCACATTCACCTATGCCATGGCGCAACTCTATCTCCAAGTACCAGTTCATCGGGATGACATCAAAGGTATGACAGAACAAGTGTACGAATTTAGGTTAGGGCTTTGCTCCATAAGCCTTAGCCCGTTTGGCCAAGTGTGCACTCGGATCATCCTTCCCGTCATATTTGTCTGTCATTCGTACCTTCGAATTCCCAAAGCATCTTCTCATCATCCTCCTACACTCGCACCAAATGTGAAAGCTACCCTTGTGTGTACCCCACCATCTCGTAGGCATAGCACGCAGTGCCCAGTCCAAAGCCTACAAGCGCTGCTTCTCTGGTACTTCCCTTTCAAATGCATCCAAAAACACATCTACATCATTCAAGCCATCGTAAATGGGTAGATTTCTTACCTTCGACGATACACAGCGCAGCGACCAGGTCATCATGTTATAGCTCAGTGTGGTTACTTCATATAGCTGATTATGCCAGTGCTCTAATTCTTCATTAGAGTCTGAGGTGAAAGAACTCTCACGATTCCATGTAATCCATCCATCTGCTGTCGGATTCACCCAATATTGGTCTTGCACTATTATTTTATATACGCAGTCCAAATCATCATCGCTCTCATAATCACAGGCTGGTTCAATATAGCGAGATCCATCAGTAGGATCTAGGGGTACTATTACACGAAGTGATTTCTTTTCGAATATCATCTTCCACTTCTTTAGGTTGATTACCCCATTCATGTCAGTAGCCCAATCGATGCCAAGGAGCACAGGGTAGGGGTTGCTATCATCCACAATTTCTATCACATCAAAGTCAACCAATGCGCTCATGCCTTCAATATATATAGCTACTCCTTGCAGCCGTCCCATGGAGATGATCTTCTGTTGGTTTTCCATCCTTAACTGAATCGGAGACAACTCTAGTGCGGGTCTTCCCATCCGCTCCCATGTCTAATTTTGTAAAATGTTTGCCTCTAACCCCCGATCCAGAATAACCTGATCCATTTCATATTCTCCTATCTGTGCGGTCAGTCTCATCTCACACCCTATCCTTGCTTTATTCTTACCAATCTTCCATACCACATACGATTCACCCGGAGTGTTTCTGGTGCAAAAATTTATAATTTCCTGTAACCCCTTCATAGCCTTGCTATCACGCAACAGCTTCATGCAGGTCTCTAGAAAGGTCGTAAGCATAGAAGGGTCCATTTCCTGATCAGGCTTATCCCTACTCCCTGAGGTAGAGGCCCCAGTGAAGCACTTATTTGCTTCCATGAACGGTTTGTGTGCGTGCTCCAAATAAAAATCATCCTCCTTCATCGGAGCTTTTCAAACCCATGCGTTGTCTTCAGGCTACTTCCCTTTATCATCGCCCATTGTAATTTCAATTCGGAGCACTATATTCACATTCGGATCCTCCTCGCGAGGCTCAGCCCTCATCATCTGCAGGTTCTGAGTCGGTTGAGGTGGTAGCACCCCTTTGTCACGTATCCTCGCTATTAGCATAGGACAGTTCTCTGTCTCATGATCAAATTTAGTACAATGTTTGCACGACGGATGTGTTGGGTTAGTGCATTCACGGGCATAGTGTTCTGGTCCTCCATAATTGTAACAGATCAACAGCCTCGAACCTCTGCCAGGTCCTCCTCCGCCTTGGCCTCGTTCGCGCCCCTGAAAACCTGCTCGCGCCATTCTAGCGCTTTAGTCAGGAGGCCACATTTCTACCTGAACTCTATAGGTGGGTGTTCTGTCCATCATGAATTCATAACTTCGGCAGTTGCACTCATCATGCCCTACTGACCTACAGAATTTGTAGAACAGTTTTTGCGATGTTTGTACAAACTTCTGCAGCAAAATGGCAATTATTCGACATATGTTTTCCTTCTACTTGACATACATCACACCACAACATAGACCCCACGCTTGGTCTTGCTTGGGCTTCCGACCTCAAAGGCATTGGTCCTCCTCCTACAATATAGTTTGCAAAAACCCTGAAATGGTCTTTGTCATGTCCCTGACCTTTACATTTCAGGCACAATATCTCTTCGCACACCTCCGGTCAAACTGTTCTATCTTGCTTCAAACTTTGGATTTCAAGGCAAAGATTTTGCAACTGCGCATGGATCTGTTGAAACCCCAGATTCAGATCTTGCATCGACTTTTCAAGAAGTCTTATGGCAATTTCCAAGGCCTCTACCTGAGTCGTAATCTTCTGTTGTGACATTGCAACCCTTAGGTGTGGCAGGAGCGAAGCCACAAACCACTCATGGTGTTGTCCATCTGTTAAGTTCATATTAGCTTCACGGATTTTACACTTCAATCTCTGATCCAATTCCCATGGTGTCTCACCTAGTTTCATCACGATTTCCTTGAACTCCACAATCAAGTGTGCCTCGGATTTAGGCCTACTGAACTCTTTATTCAGCGAGGTCTGGATCTCTACCAACCCAGCAGTTGGGTTATCATTAGAGTACTTGATGTACCAAGTCAGCGCGTGATCCTACAAAGCACTAACCAATATTGACTTCTTCATGTGATCATCTGTGATGCCCTGAGCTTCCCATACAACTTTCACGATGAACTAAAACTAGTTTGGGTCCTCATTTCCCAAGCCCTTAAACAAAGTCATCTTTACTGAATTGGCCATGTTGAAATGTGGTGGGGGTGGTGGTGGTATGGGTGAAGTTGGAGGTGGTGTAGGTGGAGGTGACTGTCGTGAGAATCATTGTCTTATTAACTAGACTGCACTTTGCAGAGAAGACTGCGCTACTCCCTCTTCATCACCCAACAATGGTGAAATCAGTGGGCTATATTCAGGACCCTTTCTTCTTCTGTTTCTATAAGTCTTTCCACTTCCCATAGTTCTGAACATCAAGGTAGCTGCATAACCCATTTTTCGCAAAACAACATCTTAATCCAAGTATTTAAAGACTTCAAGTACTTACCTCACGAACCTTTGAAAATTTGTTGCTCCGCCTTACTGTAACTAACCAAGGTATCGACTGCGAATTCAGTCACAAATCCTCCTATGATGCGATCGAGCCAATGATCGACAACACGGGCGATCTTATCCTTAGCGGTTTCCAGTCTTTGTACTAACTCTGAGGTCCAAACAATAGGACCGTCAAGTCTCCACCTTCCTTGGCTATCTGCTAGCTTCATGATCCACTCGTATAACTCAACTGGAAAGGAACAAAAAAAGATCTCATGGATTTCTATATATAGATACCCTTCCAATCATTGTTCCTTTGTCAGCCATGGATTTCTTTTCTCTTGCACTGCAAATTTGTGGATCTTCGTATCCAACCAGTCTTCGACCTCTTTCTTAGTTGGATTCCAGTGATACGACATCACACATCTCTTATGCAGATTCCAGTCCTGGCAACAGAACCATTTTTTGGATTTGTGGGGCCTGACCCAGGTTCAGTGTTAGTTATCCAAACAAATCCCTACACTACTAGCCCTTTCGGCATCAATGCGGACCGAAGTCTCACTCAAAGTAGTATGGGGGGATGCTGGAACCAAGTTTCCGCACCCTAAGATGATCGTGATGTTGGTTTATACCCTCTGTTCCTACATTCGCGTAGGTCACTAAGCCTTAAGACTTTGTCAGTCTACCCTTTATTTTGTCCTTCAGCACCTCCGCGAAGGTGTATGATTGATCTTCGCGTAGTCTTAACCTATGATCCAGGTACTTTCACATGGATATGACAGTGTATTGTAAAAGTTCCCAAGTTATCTTAACTGTTTTACCTATCTTGCTAATCAATCACAGTTAGTGTCACATAAACTGATATTCTTACTTGCATTCAATTAACCAATATAATCACATATATTCACACATCACATAAAAATTGTAGATTAAACCCAAGACACAATATAACCAGATGCATAACAAGAAATAAATACACAAAATTTGCAGAATACTTCTCTTTATTGATATCTTCATATTAATACAGACTCTATCCGCCCCATGCACACAGCTGTAAGGGTTCGCGCACTCAGCTACTGACTTCCACCCTAGGCCTCTTCCCACTTAGTTGTAGATCCTCTACCTACGCTAAGGCCCAAGAACACTTAGACTCCTCTACCAAAACTCTTCACTTCATTCTTCGCAATCTACTCAAAACTACTTAGAGCTTACTTACTTAGCTCATTTTTATACAATCCCATGGTCCATGGACCATGGGTGGATCTTTACAGCCGACTTTACATTTTACAAAATAAGGGTGGACAACCCTTTATGACTCTTGACACCTTCGCGCTCCACGACCACAAAATGCAGAGAATTTACAACTATATTACATAATTGTCCCAAAACATGGGCTTTTAGCCCCAAAACTGTCCTTGGGGGAACTTGTTCCCAACATGGATCAATCCACATCCATGAACATGTTGTCATCATCTTTATACAATGCCCTAAGCATGACCTTTCCAAAAAGTCTGAGCTTCTAGGATTAACTGCTCAAAATCAATGTTTTTAGCCCCAGTGCACCCTTCCCCTTTAGACACTTGCATTGAATGTTGGTTGCTCCCTTCTACATCAGCGCTGGTCAACACTAGTTTCTCCTTCCTAAGGGTGCATTGATTTTAGAAATTCAGGAAAATTAAAAAGATTCCAAAGCTTCCTCTTCAAGAAGCTTCCTGGGGTTGTTTTAATCATTTACTACGGATAAGATGCTCAAATCCTATCTGCTCTTACCTTGGAAACTTCACCTCTTGTCCCTTGAGCTCATCCTCCCATCATAAGTGGATCTTAAGTTCATTATGGTAAATCCTAAACTACCATCCCTCTCTTATAAATTAATTGCCATCCATGACATCAGGGTTGGATTTTAGACTTTGATCATGCCCTCATGTTGCTACCTTGAATCAAAGAGAGTTATTATCTTCATGCATTAGAGTGATATTGAGGTGTGGTTTCTGATAAGGAAGGACAAGTAAACTTGGGGAGATCTCTGCAAGATAAGCTACTATTCTTAGTTGTAAAATCTCTTATATTTCTATTAGTACAAAGTGTATATTGTTTTCCTATATATGTTGTGCTACAGTTACATTCATATATTTCAATGCCTTGTTGATTCATTGAATAGAGTAATTGAATTATGCTACGTATATGTTGTGGATCCTTGGCTTGTTTTGGTTGTATGTGAAGGTTATAATTATAATGTTTGTTGTTACAATTGGAGCTTACAAGCAAGGGGGCAGTTAAATCTCGCAACGAATTCCAAGGAATCCTCTTTCCCATTCTTCAATTTCTCTAAGGAAAATTCTATATTGTTTGCATGATGTTGTTCTAAACCAATCTACTAGGTCCATGGAAATTAATTTTGTCTGCAATTGTAAATTCTACATAAAAACTAATATGACATGCTTTTCATGGTTAATTGTTATCATGGACTTGTGTAAGTCTATTAACAATGCTTGTATGACATGTAAAATCAGTGGTACTAATGGTCTTGGTTTAAATCCATTATGTGATTAATAGGGTGCAGTTGCATCTAAGGTTTTAATTAATCCTTGGTGGTATTTTAGTTGAGTCTTGCACCTAGAAGTAGTCATGATTAATAGTTTTATTACTCACAATATGGTTATATTAATGCTTATAAAGATAGTGTGGAATGGGGTTTCCATTCTTGCATAAATTAAAATTTGATGGAAGGTCTTCTTGCCTATAGAAGAAAAAGTGTATAAAGTAACACTTAACTTCAGGGAAAACAGTCAACAAAACCTAGAAGGTCATTCTAGGTTATTAAGGCATAAAATACCTGCATTTGGAGCATGGACTTCGTCTAGCCCAGGAAGGTCCGAGAGTTCAGGTGTCCTAGGGAGAATGATGAGTGTTACTTTGTCATGGGCCAGATATAGTATAAACGAGATTTTGATTGGGACGAATAAGGCATAGCTAGCGTAGCTTCCAAAAGGTCAAAGGCCATGTCATTGTGATGTCTGGCTCCCTAGAGACGTTTTGCAGTGTCTCTTATGTAGTGCAGGTGCAAATTTGCCACAATTGATAGAAGTCATAGAATGGGCAATAAACCATTAGTTGTTGTCTAATTTCATAGTGTGTTGTGCCTTGCTTGGCTTCGTCCTAAGTTGTGGATTCAATGTGGCATGGTGATGGGATATAAAATTTTCCACCCAAAGACATGGAGATGGAAGTGGCATATGATGGGAATTCCCTTGATTGCTTCACTTTCTAATAAACTATTATAACACAAAATGACAGAATAACAAGTCAAGGGTTAGACCTTGGGGCCCAAGGTTTAGGCGATGTGGCATGTGCCACATGGTTTTAGCCATGGAAACACTCAAAGCTATAAGTGATGTGGTATTACTTGGGTAAGTTAGGGGTACCATGTGGCAAGCCCCTCTCCTATGTGGTAGGATTTAAGTGGCCATAATTTATTATTTAAGTATAGGATTTCAATAAAATTTATATCACTAGAAAGTTCTTGATGAGTGGGATGTGATGGTGTTGTCCAAATTTGGTTTCACCAACTTTGGAAAATGAGGAATTTTGTAACCCCATTTCCATGATAAAACTATGGAGGTTGGGTTGTATCAATTTACACCTCCCACTAGGTCTGGGAAAGTCTAAGGGGGTGAGAGGGAGCATTACAGAGTGGTATCAAAGAACGGTTCAACATTGGACCTGGATGGGTTTAGAAATGATTAGATTTGGAGCTCTATTACAGAGTGTAGTCCTTAAGGGGATTTTGTTTATTGTGTGTGACGCTTGCAGGTCATGTGTTAAATGCTTATATGTGTTAACCTCAGAATGATGGGATGATAAATGATTGGAAGGATAGATTCCTGATCTATTATTTTGTTTCTAGCTAACATATTAACTTGAAAATTTGTGTTTCAAATAACCTTATATCCATGGGATTATTGCAATTAAGCCAAGGTGATAGTTAATTGTGTTTAATTATATTTTGATCAGCTAACAATTATGTGTATGTAACAACACATAAGAAGACATAAAACAAAAACAAGGGAAGAAGGGTTCAACAACAAAATGGTGCGACATATCCCTGATAAATACCACCAGAAACAAGAAGAATAATCGACTAGAAAGAGGATGGAGGAACGCTTTCTTGAATAGATGAACACCCTTAGAAGTATAAGAGCCAACCTGATAAGTTATAAGTCTAACAATGAAAGGTTTTTCATGGATTAGTACGTAGGAAAAAGTAAATGTCATTATATTACAGACCCTATTAGACTTGAAAAGACAAATGCAACGCAATCTAAGTTCTAGCCACCTAAGAAAGAGTAAGGGTAGGCAAAATCCCTTAAGATCTGGAAGGCATGAATTGAAGACTGATGATGCATAATGAAGTAGGTCTATGAAGAGGTATAGATAGACAAGTGAAGACACCATGAGAGGTGGAAATCCACTTAGTACTCCAAGGAGAAGAATAGAAAATCATAAGAAATTGTCTAATGTAGCCACCAAACCCCACTATCACTAGAAAAGGAGAGAAAAATATTTGATTCCATAAGCGTTTAAGAAGGAAAAGCCTCCTACATTTTATGGAGAGGTGAAGAAGGTAGAAGAAGAAGAAGCATGATTGTTAGGGATGAAGAAATATTTTAGAGTACATTATAGATATGAGAATATAAAAGTAGGTGTAGCCATATTTAGCTTGAAGGGAAAAACAAATATTTTGTGGGCAGACCTAAATAATTTTATGAACATTCAAGAGAATGATTTTTCTTAGAGGATATTTGAGAGATATTTCATGAAGAAGTACTTATATGAAAGGTATTATGAAAACAAGGCCAAAGAATTTTATGAGCACAAGTTGGGGCAGTTGATAGTTGATGAACATACATTTAGATCCTTAGAGCTATTGAGGTATGTGTCTTACCTCATGGATGAAAAGGAAAATATTATGAGGTGTATTAGCGGTTTTCCACCAGCATTCAAAGACAAAATAGAATTTGAGCATAATGTTGGAAAATCAAGAAACTTGTATATTAAGTTTGACTTTACTTTCTTGATAATTACTTGTGATATTAGTTGGAATTTTATTACTTATTTTAGTTCTTCTTCATTAAGAAATTACCAAAACAATGAAGATCACAAAGAGACAAAGTACACAGGATATAGGCTCTAAGCTAGGGAAAAATCCCTCTAAGGGGAAAACCCAAAAATAATACTTCTCTTCTTATACAATTTTTGCAAAATGAGACTTCCAAGCCCCAAAGACCAAATCCCGGGATCCTCCCAAGCACCAAGTCATCCCACTAGCAATATTTCCTTCAATGTAGCTTCAAAAACTCAAAAACTTAGCCCTGTAACTTCGCCCCTTGCAACTTGCAACTTCATAGAAACCATAATAGCTTCACACATGCGGACAAAAGGAGATGTTTCTCCAAGAGACTTCAACTTCTTCTTCTTTTATTTGTCCTTATAGATATGCTTCCTTCTTCGTTGTTGTAGGTTGAAGATATGATGAGATGGTACTCCAAATGAGTCAAGCTCGTCTTACTCATAGTCTTCTTCAGGGCTCGAATAGCCCTCCTAAGGCCAACTTCAACTTGACTGGGTTGACTTGGTCTTGGAGCATAAAATGGATTTTCTTTACTCAAAATAAATATTTTCTTTTATTACAATGAGTCCAAATGGGGCTATAATAGATGAAAAAAAATATTCTCTGACCAAGAAAGACCTAGAAGCATGAAGAACATGCTTTTGACCTAAAATGGAGCATGAAACCCATGCTTTAAATAAAATAAAAATGATTTTTCTTTCTTTATATATAATGTCATGATTACAACAGTCATTATGAAGACTGGCCCTAGTTACAATTTCCAACACTTCCTCTTAACTAGCAAGATATTCACAATCCCATCATGAAGTACAAGGAATCTCAAACTTGATGTATTCTCATAAGAAGATTTGGATTGATAAGCCATGTGTTCAAGCATCTATATTAAAACCAACATTGTCAATAAGGACTTAACTTGACAAGCTCAACTTATATTAGAGAATCATGCTGGGAGTCTTTACGTGAGATACTGCACTACCTCTAAAGGCACAAAATCCATCCAAATGTTCTCCAAGTATGTTCTTTTAGGACTATTCTTATCTTAGATTTCCAATCTTCAAAGAATATCAGTCCTCTTTGACTACTCTTATCTTTGACGCCCTACCTCATGCTCAAAGATTATCCATTTATAGGCCCACTCCTATCTTAGATTTTATAATCCTCAAGAAGTTCCAATCTCATATGCTTATCTAATATTCCATACCCGATTCTTTCATTATGGCCTTCACTAAGACTTATGGTTGTTAGTCTTGGTCTAGTGCATGAAACATAAATAGAAGAATATAATATCCATCATCCCTCCCTCTCAACTAGAGAAGAGATATCCACCAAACCAAGCTTGTTTCTAAAGTACTCAAGCTTCTTGCTTGGTAATTTTTTTGTTAGAATATCAACTACCTGTTCATATGTAGGAATATAGTGTAGCTTCACGAACCCATCACGTAAAAAAATTCTAACGTAGTGGTACTTATTATTTATGTGCTTTGTCATAGCATAAAATGCTAGGTTCTCTATCAACTTTATGCATCCTTCATTGTCATAATGTATACATGTAGGGTTAAGTGGTCCTTAAAATAAATTCGATGGCAACTTCCTAAGCCAAATAACTTCCATGCAAACTTCATTTGCAATAACATACTCAAATCAATAGTATCCTTATTCTTGCTCATCCATGAGATCATAGAAGATCCCAGACTAACACATCCACCTGTAGTGCTTCTTTCATCTGTTTCACTTCCATCCCAATCAGAATTTTTATATCCTACAAGATGGATTTCATTACCAACATTATTAAAGGTAGTGATGTATGGTCCCCTATACATATCTTAGGTAGTAATGTTAAATGTAATATTTGAAGAAGAAGAAGAAGGAGGAAATTACTTGATTTAATTTAAATTGTATTTTTATGCTTAAATTTTATTTTAGAATTTGAAGAAAAGTGTTTTTAAATCATTATAATTTTGATGAATTAAAAAGTTAAAAATGTTGGTATTTTAATAGTTTTTTTGAATTGGATTTTATATGGGAATATATATAACATTTTAAGAGAATAAGTATGTAGTTTTTGATCCTATTAGTGTCACAAAAATCATACACCCTTTTGACCCACATTATTTTTAAAATTGTTTAATGGATATTTTTATTATTCTCTACTTTTTGATGACAC
>APFE031602895.1:28303-59557 GCA_000404065.3 Pinus taeda
AGAAACTTCTTATCCATTATACTATAAATCAAATTAAAATTAGTATATTAGAAAAGTACAAACATATTATTTAATATTAAAAGTCCTGGTATTTTTAAAAAATATTATCACAATGTTTATTCACATTTAGAACTGTTCTACGCGTGTGATAAACTTTTGGGGTGGAAAAAAAATCAAACATAGGAAACATAGATGTCCGTCTATCTGGAAAAGTAAACCTATAGCAATGAAATTAGATGCTAGAGAAACGTTAATGTTAAGTTTTGTCGGAAAGTCGCTTTGATCATAAGAAAAATAAAGTAAAAGGTAACGGAATTGGAATAAAAGTAAAGATAAAATTAAAGTAACGAATAATGTTAAGTTTGTTGGAAAATCGCTTTAAGAAAATCTAAAGACGGAAAACATATATCTCGAAATCACAAGGAAATTAAAGTAAAAGGTAATGGAATTGGAATGGAATTAAACATTAGTCAAAGTCAAGATAAAATTAAAGTAATGAAATTGGAATAAGATGTCATATTTATCGTACTCAGTACTCATAATTGACTTTGACTTTACTGACGAAAAGACCCTATACTTTCTGTCACCGAATAGAACGGGCTAAAGTCAAGATAAAATTAAAGAAATGAAATTGGAATAAGATGTCATATTTATCGTACTCAGTACTCATAATTGCCTTTGACTTTACTGACGAAAAGACGCTATACTTTCTGTAACTGAATAGAACGGAATTTCTTTATCGATGGTAATACTTAGCATAGTCACTACTTATCTTGACTTTACCGACACAAATGGTTTCAAAACTTTAATCGAAAGAATCGAGGGTCGAGGGTCGATGGCGACATGATTACATTATTTGTATTGGTTACCGTTTGTTTGGTAGGCGGGGCCGTCACGGCCGTGTTTTGGCCGTTACCAGAGAGAAGAGGGATGGAATTTCAAATCGATGCTACCCGTCAAATATTGATAAACATTTTATGTATTCCAAAGTATTGATGAGGGGCAGGTGGGGATGTTGGCCGTGTTTGACAGGTAAATTGCCCCGTAAACGGGCAATTTATCCGTCAAATTCCATGCTTCCGCGACACGCACAGAAGTTGCAACGCTCGATCTGAAATTTGTGGTTGATTCGACTTTGGTGGTTATTTCGCACTATAAATTGCAGACTATTTTAGTTATTTGTCGCGTGACAAAAGATTTAGGACGTCACGTCACATCATTAACAATGACTTTTCCTTCTGAAATATCAACGATCACTCCTCACCACGAAGAAGTTATCGCTGTCAAATGCCCTGTTTGAAACGTTCACATCATTTCTTTATGAGGTACCGGATGGGAAACCAATAATGGGTATTCAATGCGGTTTAAGAGTATTATGATGGGACCTCAAGTGGGCCAGTGATCGCCTAGCAAATTCACCATGCATGTATGGGCATGTATAAAGATAGCCCTCCGGCCGAAGTGCCTGCATAAATGCGATATTCATTTGAATTTTGAAAACGCCCGCCCAAATGTTAGATATTTTAATTTCAAATTCGGGAATGGTTACTCAGTTTCATCAAATGGCGTATAGTAATGCATCAGGAGCTCAGGTGGTTGTGGCGAAAGGAGGCGAACTTAAAGTATTTCACGATTCGAGCCGTGTGCACCACAGTCTTGGGCAACGAGCTAGACTAGAAGGTATTTCCCCTGTGAGTCTGTTGTTGAATAGAATGAGCCTTGCCTACGATGTCCACATCAAGGTCCACGATGCCGTGCCATAGTGAGTGAAGACATTGTTTTTTCTTTGGGGTTACCTGAGGAAGATAAGAACAAAAATAGAACCTATCTTGTGAGGTCATATGTTGAACAAAACGGTGGGGTTAAATGGTGTCCAACACTAGCCTATGCGTACTGTGTGGAGGTTGACTCTGCTTAAATGGACATATGCATATGGCTATTATTTAACCCCGTCATCCAGCGATAGCTTCCTGGGAAGCTGATATTGTTCGCAAAAAACAAATTTTTTTCGAATTCCTGCAAGGTGAAGCTGAAAGTAGTTTAGAACGACTTCATCATTGCGTTGAACAAGAGTTGCAAGACCATATAGAAAGCGCCCTTAAAGCTGACGCTGATACTTCGACTGGGAAAAAGGTGTTGCGCGATTTTGATCACTTCTGTATCAGGCTTGAAAAGCTAACAAAATCGACGGACACATATTTTGAAAACCTAATTCAAGCTTTTGAAAACGGCAAGAGCTAACCAGCTTGCCATAGGGCATTAAATGATTGGTTAGCTGCTTGCTCTTTAACATTATAACAGACCCGCGCGCATAACGAGATAAATGAAAAATAATGAGGTGTGTTATAAAGTTAAAGGGCAAGCAGCTAACCAGTCATTTAATGCCCTATGGCAGGCTAGTTAGCTCTTGCCAATCTCTCGGGAGTTAGTCGGAAGAATGCACCAGCAAGGTGCGCATAAAGAAGCAATTATTACTAGAACCAGCTGTCACTTATTATTTAGCACTGCAAGTGCGCTGCCGGACTCGGATGAATTTTTCTCATATTTTGTCGTATCTTTGTTGGTTCCAGTGGAATAAGGATCTTGGACGTTTGTGGCAGCCCAATCCTTTTGATTGATTATCAAGTCAATATTATTGTCTGTTATTGTTATTAATATTTGATTATTTAGTTTAATAAAATGTGATCATTGTTTTTAGTGGAATCTCATAAAGTGAAGCAAAGATTCACTTTTGATGTATCTATTGTTTATATGTAGACTTGTTTTGTTAAGTGTAACTTGCTTATAGATAAGTGGAAAGTTCAATTTTTATGAAGATTTACTTTTGATGTATTTATTGTTTATATGTGGACTTTTTTTTGTTAAGTGCGATTTGTGTATAGATAAGTGGATTAAAGCATATCTCCATTTGGACTCTTTTGTTAAGTGCGACTTGTGTATAGATAAGTGGATTAAAGCATATCTCCATTTTTAAGTAGTTTTTTTCGGTGCAAGTAACTTCTAAGATTAATTTTTATTTTCTCTATCATATTACTCATGTATATTTGTGTTCAAACATAATAAGGATCTTGGTTTATGGCACCCAAATCCTTGTGATTGACTACTTACATCTAGTTGGGTTTTTATTTCCTACTTCCATCTAAGCACGAAACATAACTTGAATAAGCTAAACGAGTTTGTTTTGTCTTCACAAAGTAATTGAACACTGTCACCTCCACTACTTGGGGAGGCCCACTTTCACATTTTCCTTCATCTCTAACTTTAATTGGAAAACTTCACAAAGGAAGGCCCAATGTATACAAAGTAAAAAAATGCAGTTACAACTATACTTACAGAAATGGCTAAAACACCTCTTGTTGAGATTTCCATTTACTAGTATCTAAACCCTATGTAGATGGCTATGTTACTCTCAACTCAATGCAAATAGACAATTCACCCCGTATGTTAATTTGAGCCTTAACACATGGCCAACAACATTGATTTGGAGTCTCCCGAAAAGACTTGTTCATAAATTTGGGGCTGCAAAACCTTTTTCATGCTAAGCCTTACATACATTCTTATATTGTATATTGTTTTTAAACATATTTATATTTATTGTATGAATACATTGTTTCCAGTTCATGGGAAAATTAAATGCAATAGACTACTTTCATTTGCAAGGTCATCATTTCAGGACCTGATGTAATTATCATTTGATGATGTTGTAGACTGTTAGAAGGGAAATGTTTACATTGTAGCTAGTGGTTATAAGCATTGGTTATAATGGGAAAATCTCACAATAATGGTCTTGTATTTCAATAGCATTTTTCTTGATAGATATAGCAACTTATAGTTTCATGGAAATCTCCAAACTATCCTCTATAATAGGAGTGAAAGTCATATTTATATATTCTAAAGGTATTATCCATACTCAATCAGGGGTGAGGACATTAGTGCATTGGTTAAGGTGGACATATAGGTAGATATTTCAGCAAGACTACCTTGAACTCTCATCAGAATCAAGTGCACATGGAATCATGTGATAATTAGAAGCGAAAATTTAAACCAATTTTCTAATTTTCTGAATGGCATGCGATGTGCTATGGGCACCATAAATTCTATAACAACTTCTATGCATCTTATTAATAACATTTTTTTGTATATGTTTGGGAAAACTTGTTGCGGCCCTATCTACGTGTGTGGCACAAAATGACAACATGGAAGAGACCCTAGGTTGTTCAGGCTCAAGGGGCCAACAAGGCTCCGCTATAGTGTAGGACAATGCTAGCATTTTCACCTTACCCATAGGGCAAGGAATCTCAATCGAGGCGTCATGCTACCGAATTTAGATAGGGTTGAGTGGGGTATCAAGTAAATGCAAATAATGTACAACAATAGCTCATCACACTCAATTCTCAGTACTATCTAAGATTGTCATTCTACTCCTACCATCGCAGGAAACTACCTAGTTATTGATCATTCATTTAAAAATTAAATAACCCATAAGGAACAAAAAAACATAATAAGCAACCAAATTTGGTTCTTTCGTTAACTGCAATATAAGAGAGTACATGGCAGAGTATAAAAGGCTTGAACCCTGTTCATCAAATACACAAAGAGTAAATTTTCATAGAATGCAACTCACGAGAATGGAAATAACCAGATAAGAGGATAGTCCTACCCTTTCTCACCCACTTCATTGCAACCTCTTCCTTGTGCTATATTTTTCCTTTTATCCTTTGCTCTACATTCCCACTACCAGTTCCGCTCGGTTGAATCCATGCTCAGATGGCTTCGATTTCCCTTCCTCGGTTTCTTTTGTATTCTTCCACCACCTTGTCGTAATTGCCTATTCACTCCCGGTTCCTATCCCTTTCCTTTAGTTATCATCTCCACAACCTGAACCATTATCCCCGCCACCTATTCTTGACCTTTCTTCCCTCCAAACTCTGAAATTCAAAACGAAGGCCCCAAGAGGCCCCGACCATCTATCTTAAGTGTTTTCAGCTCTGTTTATGTTCCTGGCAGGGACTTTGCTATTATTTCTTGTTGTTGTGCTGGTTCTTCTTCTCTAGGTGCTGTTGATTCTGCCTCTGGTTGTGTTGGCCTTGAGACATGCGAGGCTACTTCCGCTACACTTTTGCCTTCTTTTGCAAATGAAGGCCCCAACTCAGGTACTGCGACAATCGTTTCCTCGCAGAAGCGGTTATAATCTTCCAATGTCATCTCCCAGATGCATGTGAGGGTTTTTGCCTTTTGGAGAAATTTAGACGTTGATATGCAGTTCGGTTGATCAGGGTGGGTGTTCGGAAAGGTGCTCCATTGTTCTTCAACCTCGCCACATACCTCCCGCAGAGTAATCACATGCTTACCGACCGGTGGACTAATATCAAGAATTTTCTTTTTTGTCTTTTCCTGTTCCTCTTCAATTTGTTGTACCCTAGCCTCGAGGTAGTTGATCTCATCATTGATTTTCTTTACTTAGCCTTTGTCCCTGTAGGTCTTGTTGTCATTGATGTGTTGTTGGAGTTGGTGGAGTGGATACAGTGGCTAGTTTTACATGGCCAAGCTCCCTGACCAATCGTTGACATGCTCCCTCAGCACATAACCATTTGCTAGGGCATCAGTTAGAGAAGCCTTTAGCGCAGCGGCCGTATGGAGTTTCTGCTCGATCTTTGCAATATAGCTTGTAGCTGGATTGGATAGCACTAGTCTTACCGTATCTAAACTCTTCTTCAGCTCCTTGTTGGTGGCCACAAGTTCCGTGAATGTTGTTTGAATACGGTTTCATTAGCTGACCAATGTGCAGGCTGAAAATTCCTTGGGCGCTTCAATAACTAAATCAGCCACAGTTGGCTAGAGTGCTTGTAGCTTTGATGTCACCTACTTGACCTGTGATTATAGTTTTTGGTTGGTATGTCAGAGTTGATCTCACTCTGCCGTGGTAGTCACACGCTGGTGCTTCTAGTGCTTGTGCTCGGTGACCAAGTCATTATGGATCTGCTCAACCCTCTAAGTTGCATGTTGGATAAATTCAAACAATTGTGAAAATGACCAATGCTAAAGGTTCTCGGGTTGCATCGTTGATGGGTCTGAGATGTTGCTTTGCAAGGGTTGGCCGCTAGCATTAGATTTTTCTGAGTGGACTTGGGGGGAAGTTGCAGGCTATGTGGTTTCAAGAGATTGAGGAGTGGGAGGGATAATGATTTGCTCTGGAACAACGAGAAAATTTATTGGAAATGAGGCTTCAAACAGTTCGATTAGGGAAACCTTTTCTTGCTGAGGGGTTTTCTTCTCATGCATGTGGTAGACCCTATTCAGTGGGAGATCCGTGGGATCGATTCTTATGGTGAAAGACGATGGTGAGCAGTGTGAAGATAGAGACCAAGAAATTTAATGGTTAAAGTTTTGAGTTGTGGAAACTGAAGATGGAGGATCTACTAGTGGACAAAGATCAATGATCGCGGTAGATCCGGGTACTAAACCAACAAGAATGTCAGTTGAAGACTTGGCGAACTTGGATCGGAAAGCAAAGAGCACAATACAATTGTGTGTCTCGAATTTGGTATTGTTGAATTTATCGGGGGAAGCTTCAGCGAAGGCTTTGTGGGACAAGTTAAGGACATTGTATCAATCTAAGTCTTTGGTGAATAAACTGTTCCTACAGAAAATGTTGTATAACCTGAGGATGAAAAGAGACTCGTTGACAGAGCATATGAATGCCTTTAATATTGTGGTAAGCCAGTTAATATTTGTTCATATTAAAATCTCAAATGAAGATAGGTGCATCAATTTGTTGTGTTCTCTAACAGATTCGTGGGCAGTTTGATTGTTGCAATATGTATCAATGCAACTGCCTTGGAATGCCTTGTCTGTACGAGGACGGTCCCAGAACATAAAAAAAAAAAAGTCGTCAAGTGGGAGATTTAAATCTAGAAGGAGATCTAAATCTCCAGGAAAGCATGTAAATGTGTGATGGAAATGCGGAAAGGAAGGGCACTTCAAACGGGACTGTAAATCTAAAGTTCCTGAAAAAGGAAAGGGATCTGATGATGCTCCTTCGGCAGATGCGAAAAACCACCTCAGATGAAGGTAGTAGGACCTATAGTAATCAATACAATGCGTAGTATTAATCACGACACGGGAATTAAAAATCAAACCTAAAACCTTGAAGGAAAATGTTATAATATATTTCTCCTCGAGTGTGTTAAATCTTGGGATTGGTTTTTGGTAGCAATGAACAATTTTAAAATATTATTTGGCCTCTTCCCAAGGTGGAGATGCACAAAAATAAGGACTAGAAAGCATATTTGTGAGGAAATTGCTTTCATAATGAAGAATTGCTAGCATCCTCTAAAATTACTTGCTTAACATTAATTTTTTAGTCTAATAGAAACACTTGGTATTGACATTTTCTTGGTATTGTTAATGAGTCTTGCCACAATTCCCTAAACCATTTGCTACAGAATTGCCTAATTGCTTGGCCTTCCACCTCAATGATCATTTATGCTTGCTTTATGTTCTTTCCATTTGGTTTTCAGATTTGGTTAACTTTGCTTCTGCTCCTTTCTCAAATGTTATTCTTCACTTGATGGTCAGGTTATCTATGAAATTGAGGAGATGGCAAGTAAAAGAAGTGTGAGAACGAGCATTTATAGAATTCAGGAGATGGAAAGTGGAAGTAGCACGAGCATGGGAATCAAAACATGCAAAACTTCTAGGAGCATCTAATATTCTAATTCCATTTAATCGTGTTGATATGCTTTGACTTGGGAAATCTCACATGGCATAAAAAAGAGGAATTCCCTTGTAAAGTCTACTAATTAGTAATCGGTAATCTTTTAACAATGAATGATACATGTGACGTTAGGTAGAGATGATTTCATGACTATCTGTGACGTAAGGTAGAGTCTTGAACGGTTTTGCATGGATGTAATTACGGTTGGCAAGTGAGGAGATCAACATAGTGACACAACGACCATTTGCAAAGGCTTTAGCTTTGGTCAAAGCATCAAGTGCCGTAAGAAGTAAAGAAAGTGTATGAGGTAATAATTTTTTTACAGTAGTTGTTTATTTGAAATATGGAGCAAATAGTTATTGATAAATTCAATGGGTAAACTTCTATACCTAGAAGGTGAAAGTCCAAATGAATTTGATGCATTAAAATCTATGGAGTTTAGTAAAAGGAGTAGAACCATCACTTGAAGATCCAAAAAAATTAGTTGAATGGAAGAAAAGGAAAGAAAGAGTTAAGTCTATTATAGGATTATCTTTGTGAGATTCAGAACTTCACCTTATAGACTTAGGAAAGTCCTCTTCAAAAATATGGAAACACTTAAGCAAGATATTTGGGGAAAAGGTTGTGAATGCAAAATTTTCATTGTATTTGCAGCTATTCAAATTCAAAATGCATAATGGTGTATCATTGTCTACACACATAAATGATCTAAAATCATTCATAAGGCAGCTGGAGGAAATTGAGGTAAAAATAGAAGAAGAAAATGGTAAGACTATTTTGTTAAATACCTTCAAATTATGATAACCCTATTTTCGCCTTAAGTCAATTTTCCTCTAGATCATTAGATAAAATGATTGCAACAATATTAGCAGAAGAGAAGAGGATGAAATCATGTAACACATAGGACCACCCACATGATGACATGGTACTATTCTCAAAGGGTAGAGTCCATAAAAATGATAACTCAATAGAATACTGTAAAAAACATGGACATATAGCCTTCAAATCTAAGTCTCGTGCCATAGATATTTTAAATGGAAAATTAAAGGAATCAACCAACATAGCTACTATTGAAGACTTGCAAGGGGCCAACCTTAACGAATGATAACGAATTTAATACATAGCCTCTCATGCTTTTCTAAATAGCTACCAATTATATTATTTATTAATGTGTGTGTGTGTGTGTGTGAAGAAAGTTTTTGCATAATTCATTGTTGGATAAGATTTGTATGTAGATAGGTTACCTATATAACTGGAAGTGTTTATTTTGGTGCATACTACCAGCATAGATCCATCTTAAATATGGATCTAACATGAGCCATGAGGGACCTAATTTTTTCACGTGCAAATTTTTTATGGACCAAAAATATTTAAATATTTTGTATAGTTATTTAAATTTTTTTTATTTGAGCGAACATGAGAAAAATTTCAACTTTGATGACAAACAAACGGGTTATACATAATACTGGGTTGTAGAATGAGCCTCTCGGCTCAACTAGGATGGAAACTTGTCCATAGATATATTCATTATCTTAGCTATTCTTCGGGGTAGTTAAGAAATTTCAATTCTCCAAAGCTCCTTAATGATGGTCAGAGGATGGGTATTCTTCAAATGAATATCAACTGGTCTCTCGTGTGGTGGTGAAAAGGAGCAATGTGTGCAAGATCCCAAAATGAACATAATTGATGATGAATACCATATTAGAGTTGATATGATTTATATGTAATTTGTGACTTATGTAATAATGTAAGTGTTAAGGGGAAGTTAGAATAACACTTACTTTAGAAATTGAGTAAGATTAGTTTGTTGAGTGGATTAGACAATTAAGATATTCTCTCAACTACAATTCCTCATTTTAGAAACAAATACACCACAAATCATTTCTTTTGTGCGTGGACACATCTCTATTTTTCTAGTCTAAATTTGTTATTATCTTGTATGATTTTATTTACAAATTGATTCGATGTTGAAATTTTATTTGATTAGATTTATTAATAATTTTATTTAAATAATTTCCATTGATTATGTGAGTAATTGAAACAAGTTTATAAATTAAACACTATAAAAAAATAAAAAATTGTGATAAAAAAGAGCATATCAAAACTTATGTATCATCTCTATTTTTCTAGTCTAAATTTGTTATTATCTTGTATGATTTTATTTACAAATTGATTCGATGTTGAAATTTTATTTGATTAGATTTATTAATAATTTTATTTAAATAATTTCCTTTGATTATGTGAGTATTTGAAACAAGTTTATAAATTAAACACTATAAAAAAATAAAAATTTGTGATAAAAAGGAGCATATCAAAACTTATGTATAAAATATTTTTAAAAACAACTCATCGATAGCTATACAATTGGATTTCAGAGTTGGATATTTAGAATCTATTCATAAAAATAGATTGTTGGTGAGCTATAAGAGGTAACCTTTCACTTCCTCATTTTCAGACATTAACCTATTTTTATCAATTCTATAAAGATAAATTTTTAATAACTATTAACCTATTTCCTTCCATTCTAAAAAGATCAAGTTTTTAATAGCAACTAACCAATCGCTGTTAATTTGAACAAGATAAACTTTTAGTAAATGAAAACATTTATTTTAACCTCCAAAATTTGTATATAAATACTAATATATAAATAATGAAAATATTTAAAATTATTTATGAAATATTTTAAATTAAAATATTATATAATAAAAAAATCATTTTTTTCATGATCTAAATTTAATTTAATTATTTTTTAAAATATAAATTTTATTTATAATTAATTTATTTCTATTTTATTTTTTTATTAAAAAAATAAAATTCATGTATTGTTGAAAGAGAAATCAAATCTTCATCTTGTTGCTATTTCTCCTTATCTCCCTCTCATTAATTTCCCGATATTTTCCGATATTAATAAATTGGGCTTTAAAGGAGTGTGTTTCTTGAAAGCATAGTCCATAATTATTGAGGTGTATTGTTGAAAGAGAAATCAAATCTTTATCTTGTTGCTATTTCTCCCTATCTCTCCCACGAAAGTGCAGTCAAAATAAAGTAATAAAACAACAAAAAGGCAGCAAGCTCTTGAACTACATGCAATAGATTTACTTTGTAGTATTAGGAAGCATTCTATTGCAGTAAATCTATTGCATGTAGTTCAAGAACTTGCTTTTATTTTAACTGCACTTTCGTGGGAGAGAAAGGGAGAAATAGCAACAAGATAAAGATTTGATTTCTCTTTCAACAATACACCTCAATAATTATTGACTATGCTTTCAAGAAACACACTCCTTTATTGGTTACATGAGTTACAATTAGCAGAGCCAACCTCCACACAGTACGCACAGGCTGGCGCTGGACACCATTTAACCCTACCGTTTTGTTCAACATATGACCTCACAAGATAGGTTCTATTTTTGTTCTTATCTTCCTCAGATAACCCCAAAGAAAAAACCATGTCTTCACTCACTATGGCACGGCATCGCGGACCTTGATGTGGACATCGTAGGCAAAGCTCATTCTATTCAACAACAGGCTCACAAGTGAAATACCTTCAGGTCTAGCTCGTTGCCCGACACTGTGGCGCACATGGCTCCAATCGTGAAATACTTTGAGTTTGCCTCCTTTCGCCACAACCAGCTGAGCTCCTGATGCATTGCTATACGCCATTTGATGAAACTGAGTAAACATTCCCAAATTTGAAATTAAAATATCTAGCATTTGGGCGGGCGTTTTCAAAATTCAAATGAATATCGCATTAATGCAGGCACTGCAGTTCACGTCAGTATTTTCCGGTGGAAGCTGGAGTCCTTTTCGGCCGGAGGGCTATCCCTATACATGCCCATGCATGCATGGTGAATTTTCTAGGCGATTGCTGGCCCACTTGAGGTCCCGTCATAGTACTCTTAAACCACATTGAATACCCAATAGCATGGGATTTATTGGTTGCCGTACCGGATGCGCCCTGTCATTTAAATTTCAAAGAAAAGACAACTCTCATTTTAATATTCCAGTACATGTTATTTCCAAGCACTCGTACATTTCTGTTGTAATTTTCCACAAAAAAAATTACATTCAACATTTGTTGTATCATTATGGTCTGACAATAAAGTAAAATTAGATGCGAGAAAATAACGTTAGTGTTAAATTTCTATGGAAAGGGTTTTCAGAAATTCAAATTTGAAAACATATGGCTCGAAATCTTAAGAAAAAGTAAAAGGTAAAGGGATTGCAATGGAATCAGATGGTTGGAAATCGTAAGAATAAAACTAAAGCGGGTTGTTTCTTCAACACCGTATTGTGTATGCTGCTCAATGTTGGACGAGATACTCGATGCTTCTACACCGAAATGTGGACTCTCATTGCCATTGAAGCACGGATGAAAGAGGACTCCATTGCTCCTTGCTGGACGTTGGTCGCTGATGCTCAGATGAAGTATCAATTGCTACTTTAGGAGGGGAAGGACATTGCTGCTCGTCAAAAAAGGAGATATGGACAACAACGACTCCACTCCACCAAAGTGGAATGAATTTGAACAATTCTAGCGTCTAGTGGGAGGCTTCAGGATTTCATGATTGTGAGAATAATGGGAGGAGTGTAGTTAAAATTTTATCCAACGGCTACAGCGGAAGAACATCAAGGAGGTTGTTGTTGCTGTTGCTGGGGCTACGGTTGTTAATATGATAAAGTTCAATAACATGATGTCTTATGCTGCCCTTGCCCCTTCACAGATATGGACAACAACGACTCCACTTTGAAGAGTTCTGGCATCTAGTGAGAGGCTCCAAGATTTCATGATTACGAGAATAATGGGAGGAGTGTGGTTAAAGTTTTATCAAACGGAAGAAAAGAAAAGGAATCAATGGCATGAGATGGAGTAAAAGGAGATTTAAAATTACCTTGCATGAACATCAAGGTGGGTCACTCTCTTTATATTTATGTATCTACAATATTTTTCACACATTGGAGTATCATCAACACCCATAACCTCTGTAACCATTTCCATCCGTTCATTTTGTCTCTCAATTTTTTGCATTATTTTATGCAATGCTGGTAAATTCATCTGCCTGTTCATTTGCCTCATTGCTTTGGTGACACCCTTCATTGCCTCCCCCATGGTTTGAGTTGATTTGGGAGTTTTCCACAAAAATTCCCATTGAGATCAAAGCATAAATGTACTCTCTAAATATTTGCTATTAAAAAACATAAATTTGGTTCGGAAGGAAGAAAAAATATCCTTGTGGATCTTATAGTACTTCTAATATCAGTTTAAGTGGCTCTTTAGGAATGGAGTTCCCATCCGACTCATCGGCCATGGAAGCCATGGTCCACGTGGCCATTCAGGCGGAATCTATTCATGAAAATGCCAAGCTATCTAATGAGTGGCGCTCCACGCTGGAGGATATGTTTATTCACCCATCGGTCCCACAAAATGCGAGAGCTCTTCGAGATGGCAACCTAAATTTCAAATCAAAGGGAAAGGCTCTCTCCACTTCTTTGAATTGTTCATTGAAAAATACTAAACCTGTTAAACTGGCTCCTCCTCCTGCGGCTATTAAGCTAGAAAGTGTGTTCTTGTCCCAGCGCATTGAAAGTATTCAGGATTTTGCTCTAGTTGGACGTTGGCACTTCCTGGAAATGGAGGACTCCAAGATGAGAGTTTGGCTTGAAAAGCATTGGAAGCCCTTGATAGGATACGTTCCTATCGTTGCCAGACTGCTTAAGGAGTGGTATTGTTTTCATTTCCTTAGCTCTTCTAATATGGAATCCATTCTTAACCAGCAATGGGTCTCAGGGAGAAGCTTCTTGGATTTACACAAGTGGTATATGGGATACAATCCGCTAAAAAATATGCCCTCCAACAATTTAATATGGGTCAAGCTGCCAGGTCTTCCTCTGGAGTTATGATCAAAAGAAACTCTAGCGGAGATAGGAAATGCTATTGGAAGGTGTGCGTATGTTGATCCGAGATGTTTAGGTGAGAGAGATAAGCGTGTTGCTTGGATTCTCATAGACAAGTCTTTCAGAGGTGGATTCCCAGACCATATTGACATTTCCTGGAGGGACTTTAAAATCTGTCAGAGGCTGGATTTCTGGGGAGTCCCCTTTAGATGCTTAGCCTGTCACCGGACTGGACATTAAGTCAAGAATTGCCCGAGTTTTCTTTCAAAAGGTCGTAAGCAGCAGGGCTCTTCTCAATTTGGGAAAAAATATTACAGGAGTAAATCTCCTTCCCCAAAATCGGAGAACTTATCAACTGAAAATAGCCTGTCTCCTCCTATGCAAAATGATCAGAGAGGGAACTCTCTCGAAGGTTATCATCTCTCCCCTACTCAATCCAAAATTTCATCCCCCTTGGATGCCATTTCTCCTTCTATGCCTCCGTTGGAGCCGACCTCTGACTTCGAAGTTCCTCCTCCTCCCCTTGATCCTCACCCCTTCGTCTCCCCAAACAAGGAAATCCTTGTTGTTACATCCTCATCCCTGACTCCAAAAAATAAAATCTCTCCGAGAGGTAAAGGGAAGGAACCAATGATCCTGGCTACTCCCGTAAACTCCCTGTCATCTTCTCCAACAAATTCTATAGGACATGATTTAGACTATCTTTTAAATAAAAATATGATGGATCTTAGACCGCTAACTATCCACAAGCCTGGAAATCCCTCGTCTCCTCGTATAAGCCCAAACTCTGCTTGCAATATTACAGTGAGAAGGAAGAACAATAGGGGCAACAGACACTTCAGGGGAAGGGGCGATGGAGCTGGCAGGGGTTTTCGGAACTTGTCCCTCATAGATGTCCCAGTTATTGATATGACAGAAGAAAGGCCCCTTAGAGCAAGCATGGTCAAAAAGTCTCCAAAATGAATTTTGCACTATCTATGAATATAAGAGGTCTGGGGGCAGACCAAAATTTTTGGGCTTTAAAGGATCTTTTCCGATTAGTAAATCCCAAAATCATTTTGATTCAGGAGACCATGCATGACTCATCTGTTGCAATTTCCTATTTTAGGAAAATGTTTCCTTTATGGCACATAACAGCCATAGATGCAAACGGCCTCTCGGGAGGCCTGGCAGTGTTATGGGATCCTGATTGGATTCAGGCAAAGGCATACAGATGTATGGTTGGCATTCTCATCGCAACTCATCTTAGGGGACATAGAAATCCAATTAACATTCTGAATATGTATGCGCCTTACAAGAACAGATGGCCATTTTGGGTCAAAAGTTCTTGACATTGATCTTTTGCTGATTGCAGGAGATCTAAATGTCTCGTTGAGTATGGAGGAAATATGGGGTGTTAGGAAAAATATAGACTTGATTGCTGATAGAATAAAAAATGAGCTCTTACGCAGGAATTTGATTGACATTCTTCCACCAAAAAAGTGCTTATATAGCAAAAATGATGGATAGATTTATTCTTCATGATACCTTAATTGATGAGATGGGCATGCCTTTCTCAACAATTGAGAATGTTTATATCTCTTATCACAGGCCGATTCTTCTAGGTTGGAGAGAAAAGGGCTTTAGAAAGGGTACTCTTTCAAATTCAATAGAACATGTCTTGAGGATCCGGTATTTAATGAGGTGATAACACAGTTTTGGTATGAGCTATCATCAGATAAATCTGTTCTATGTTTAATGACCTTCAGGGAAAAAATGGATGAAATTCGAAAAGTGGTAAAGGAGTGGCAGTTTCAAAAAAATACAAATGAGCAGAAAGACTCTTCGAGAGGTTCAAATAGAGTTGGACAAAGTTATGGGCTCCTTGGATGTCCATCATCCCTCTTTCGAGATGAGATTCCGGATTAAGGAGCTTCAGATGAAAAAGCAAAAGATTTTGGAGCAGGAGGAAGCTTGCTGGAAACTGAAGAGTAGGGCGACCTGGCTTAGGGAGGGGGATAAGAATACAAAATTCTTTCATAAATATGTGAGCGCCAGACGGGAAAAAAATTCTATATGGAAGTTAAAGGATGAAAATGGAATTTTCTTATATGCCTAGCAAGATATACCAAAAGAGGTCGTGAGATTCTTTGAAAAACAATACAAGAAATCTGAAAATTGCAAGATTTAGGATATTATGTGGGGCATAGAATTATTCCCTCAGATGTTTGATGGGGAATTAAATGAAAAACAATTTCAGTCGGTATCCCAGGAGGAGCTCTTAGCAACAATGAAGTCTTTTAAAAGGGAGAAAAGTCCAGGTCCAGACAGCTGGACGGTTGAATTCTTAATCCATTTTTTTGATCTGATAAAAGGTGATCTTCTAAGGATGGTGGAGGCTACAAGAATGTCTGGCAGTATAAACAATAAAACCTCATCCACTCTTATAGCGTTGATTCCAAAAAAGGATGATGTTGTTTCCCTTCTGGACTATAGGCCGATTTCTCTGTGTAATATTTCCTTCAAAATAGTTTCTAAAATTATTGCAGAAAGAATCAAAGAAACTCTTTCAATGTTTATTTCAAAGGATCAACACGCCTTCCTTAGGGGGAGGAACATTCTGGATGCAGTTGCAACTACTCAGGAAGATTTGTTTTCCATTCACTCAAAAAAGAGTGAAGAGGTCATCTTCAAAATTGATCTTCGTAAGGCATATGACTGCCTAGACTGGAGCTTCATTAGATGTTTGCTTGCTAAGATTGGGTTGAGACCCACTATGATTAACTGTTTATGGCTTGTGTCGAAGGGGTTAACTATGCTATTATTATAAATGGAATCCCTTCATCCTTCTTCTCGGCAGCCAGGGGTCTCCGCCAGGGGTGCCCCTTATCGCCTCTGATATTCATTCTGGTGATGAACACGCTCAGCCTCCATATCAACAAAGTGGTAGCGGAAAACAGATGCCGCCCTTTAAAAATTTGCAGGAACATCTCTCTCTCTCATAACCTTTTTGTATATGACATTATTTTGTTTGGTATGTTATGTAGGATAACCTGGCTCTGCTTTCATGATATCTTAAGAAATTTTCAGAAGGCTTCTGGTCTACAAATAAACAGGGAAAAATCTATAATTTATCATAATGAAATCAGCCAAGAAGCAGTGGACTGGTTATCAGCTCTGTTTGGCGTAAAGTCCCACTCGATTAAACAAGGAATTAAATACTTGGGGTTCCAGCTTAAAGCAAATGGTTACTCTAAAAAGGATTGGCAGTGGCTTATTGATAGATATTACAAGAAGATTTCATTTTGGGAATTCAGATGTCTTTCTCTGGCGGGTAGAGTTATCTTGGCTCAATCTGTGTTGAACCAGCTAGCAGTATTATGGGCCCACTTGTTCTTCCTTCCTCCGAGCGTTATTAAAAAAATGGAAAAGATTACAGTGAATTTCATCTGGGGAGGACACGCAGAAAGAAGGAAGTTCCATCTCTCAAAATTATCAGATATCTCTATTCCAAAGAGCATGTGAGGTTGGGGTTTGTTGAACCTTCGCAGTTTTGGCAAGGCTCTATTATGCAAAATGTTGTGGAGGTGCATTTTCGGAGAAGGTTCCTGGAGCATGACAATTTAAAAAAAATATCTGGGCGGAAAGGATTTTTCTTTATGGTCCAGGGAGGGAAGGATTGGCCCCTCTTATGGATCGGCAATCTGGCTAAGTTTGGATAGGATGGAAGGGTTTTTCTTGGAAAACTTAATATGGCGGTTTCAAATAGGTAGTAAAATCCTGATCGATTATGATCAATTTCTGAGTGGAGATGAGGAAATAATTGTGCCAGAAGCATTATTAAACTTTTTCCACAGGAAAGGCTTCTTTTTTTGGGAAAATTTAATTACTGGTTGGCATGGGTCGATCCTCTATGGAAAGATGTTGGTCTTCTACAGATGCCAGACTTTGTTGCTAAGATATGGGAGCCCATTAGGACGAGTCTCAGATCCTGCAGAACTTTTCGCTCCGAGGGATCTGATGACATTATTTGGAAAAATTCAAAGGCGCTGAATATTGTCAGAGTTAAAGATGTTTATCAGATTTTAATTGGCAAGATGGGTCCCAACTCAATCCTATTTTTCCTATGATTTTTTGGAAATCTGAATTCCCATCAAAAATGATTTCCTTTGCCTGGCTATTGTTCCACAACAGAAATCTTACCTGGGAAAATTTGAAGAAGCGGGGTTGGCAGGGTCCGGGGTGTTGTCCTATGTGCAGATCAGATGAGGAAAGCAATTGGAATTTATTTCTAAATTGTCATATAGCTCAGCATCTTTGGTTGTCTGTGGAGAATTGGTTCGGTGTTCAACATATGTCTCACTCCTCTATCTCTAATGCGTCTTTTTGGTGGAGCCAGCAAAAAGTGAACTGGAGGCCGTTGTTTATTATCTGCTTATGGAGCATCTGGAAGGCAAGAAACAACTCCATTTTCAATAGTAAAAATTGCTCATCTTTGGATATTTTCTCTAAGGTGGTGTCAATTTATGAAAGCCTCCCTATGAAGGCGCCAAAGATTAAAGGAGATGATCTTCCTTCACGTCCTCAGGGGAGTCCAACTTTCCCATGCGCGTTCTTCGACAGTGCTGAACAAAGAGGCATCTGTGGTTGTGGGGTTTTCATTCTGATAAGTGATTCTTGTCATTTCAGTATAAATTGGAATGGAGGAAAGGGATCAAATTCAAAAGCGGAAGCTATGGCACTTGCTAGTCTGTTATATTTTTGCTCCCTTCTAGACATCTGGCCCGTATCGATTTTTGGAGACCCAAAGGTAATGGTGGACTTTGTGAATAAGAAAATCAATATTTCAAAGCCTCACCTCGTTGGCTGGTTGAACAGGATCAGGTCTCTTTGGGATGATATGAATGAGTTCTCTATAAATCACATTTGCATGGCTCAAAATCTGATGGCAGACTCTTTATCTAAAAGGGGTCTCGTTTCATCTCCAGGTTTATGTTTTGTGCAGGTACTGACTGAGGAGGATATTTTCAGTATACAGGAATTTTCTCCACCAGTGTTCTAATTTTGCTTAGCAGTTCCTCAGATATGCTTTGATCTTAAGCGTTTTTTATTTACTGTTTTGAAGCGATCTTGCGGATCTTGTATTTATAGATAGGTGGCTTTATCAGTGCAATCTATTTCTATACCATGGACATGGACGACATTGTCTTGTTGACTTGTTTTATATGTGTGATATGTTTTTTTCTCTGGACAGATATGGTCATATCTCATAATCATATGAATATGTATCTTTTTTGGGACCCATTATATTCCTTATATAATACAATATAGCTTTTTTTGCTCTGAAAAAGAATAAAACTAAAGCAATGAAGTTACATGCGAGGGAGATGTCATTGTTAAAGTTTTTGTTTCTATTGAAATTGTTTAGAGAAAATTCAAAGATGAAAACATATGGCTCGAAATCTTAAGGAAATGTAAAAGGGAAAGGGATTGGATTGGAATGGAATGGGATGGTTGGAAATCGTAAGAATAAAACTAAAGCAATGAATTTACATGCGAGGGAGATGTCATTGTTAAAGTTTTTGTTTGTATTGAAATTGTTTAGAGAAAATTTACGTTTAGCTTGAAATTGAAGGAAGGAAAAAAAAGTGAAAGGTAAAGGAATTGTAATGGAATCAAATTCTGAAAACATTCTTGTTAGCAGTGTCAAAGCCAAATGATAAATATATCATTTTCTTTTATAATTTTTTCTAAAATTACAAAAGATTTAGCATTTTTATAATTGATTTTAAAATCATTTTTCTTATATTAAAATGTTATCCTTATTTATTTTGAATGTTTTTCTATAATTGATCTTTCATTTATCTCATCTATTTTGAACGCTTTTCCTATAATTAATAGATAGACTTTTTAAACTTGTTCATTTCATTACACTTCTTAACATTGTTCATTTTTATGATCTTTCTTATAATGAATCTATGCATCGATTTCCTTCTCAATAAATTTGAACCACTTGAGAGTGTCATGGCACTGTGATAACTATGAAATTTTATTTCTAAACTAGCCTCAAGTAATCTTAAATCCAAACCAAACATCTAGAGGGATCAAATCTCTCTTCATTCAAAATAAATCTAAAGTTAATTAGTCTTATTTAATTATTAATTATAATTATAATTATTAATTTTATATTTTATTTTAATTTTTGTTTTTATATAATTTGATCCCGTAGAAATATTTTATTTTATTGATTATTATACTTATAATTATTAATTAATTTAATTTAATTTTTATTAATAATAATTTATGATACATATAAAATGAGATATATCATAACTATAAATATAATATATAATAAATTTTTTCATATTTATAAATATTTATTCCTAACAAAGATTAAATAAATGGAGATCTAAAAATAATGAAAACACTAAATTATTCAATTATTATACACACTGATGAAAAATATATAAATAAATAAAAACTGTTTTTATAAAGATGCTTTGCTTATGTGCACTTATAGAATTCTAACAATATAATACCAAATCATAATAAATAACATAAAATTGCATAAAGATCATAGTAAACGAAGTGAACATTACATAATAATTGCATAAAGAGTTAAAAGACTGTACTAATCCAATCTCAGTGCCGCGAACTCCAATATTCTAAAGCAGATGTAGGTTATGCTTCTTTATTCAATCGAAGAGATAAGTTAATATCGAATTTAATATTGGTGAAAGTATAAGAGCAACACAGATTTCTTTGCTAATTCTTCTTTAAAATACATGAAATCATTTCATGCTTAATTCTTCTTTACCATACACGGAATTGACCATTATCCAGGCTATCCTCAAAGTCACAGTTTTACTGATACATAACATGAAAATACCAATTTGCTCTAGAGTTGTCGAGAAAGTTTTGAGTAAGGAAGCTGCCGAGTGGAGAGCACCATCTTGTATCTTTTAGGTAAGTTTTCTGCCATCCATCGACCTTTTTACAGTGCTTTTTGGCTTGCAATCATCCATTAGCTCGTCTGGAGGTGGATATCTGCATGCGACGGTGATTGGGTTGTGCTTTCGCCCCACCATTGGCTGATGTTTCGCTTTTCTTCCGGCACGTGTCCCACCCTGGTTCACCCTTCTTTTTCCTATTCCTCTCTATACCTCTCGACGATACTGTCATGCCTGGCGGTGGGTTTCTGCATGCGTTCTTGAATGTGGCCAGACATGACTTTTTTATTATCTTAACCTGACGCTTGGCACTTCTCTTTCCCTACCGTGTCCTTCTCCAGACATTTTTATCTCCTTTTTAAACCATTTTCTAGCTGTTATAGGACGTTTTTGGCTTCCCATCTGGCCGTCCACCCGGGTGGGATTGTGAGAGCACCCGATTTCTGGTTGCCGCTGCTCCGGATTTTTTTTTTTTTACCATTAAAATCCAGCGCTTACATTAATTCTTACTGGCGATCGTCCACACCTATTGTTGTGGCTCCACCTTCCCTATAGCTCCTGTTTATTTTTCTACAATGGCATATGACTTTTCTTCATAGTCGGCCCGTGGTGCTCTCCACTCGGTAATGCTCGAGGTTACAGGTCAGTGAATACTGTATTTTTCTGCGTTTAGGTTTAAATCTTAAATGCTTATTATGGTGGTATAAGGATAGGACTCAAATTGATCTGAATTACGTTTTTTTTCCGGTGTTTCATAAATATGATCTATCTGTATATGTATGTTGGAAACACTGGTTTTACTTGTCTTTCCCTGAGCGCTTCCCGAGGGATTTCTCTGCTTATTTTTATCGATTACATGTTGGGGTCTGAACTATAGGCTGGTGAGGGGTAACCATTAAATTTCTCAAGAAATACTTTATTATTACCAAACCTTGCTTAGACATTAGCCTTAAGATAGGTCCTTGGTGGTGCATATATGAGATATGATGCTGCTGTATTGTTTGCCCAGATGTGTCTTCGTGAGGCATAATTCAGCACAGGGGTGAACTTGTCTGTTTTTTCCAGTGCCGGAATTTTCGAATTTACTGTTGCCGTTGATCGGATGGCTTGTCATTATGGTTGATAATACACACTCCCTGTTTCTTTGATTAATGCACGCAGCCACATTCCCTTTTCCAATAGTGGTTTGATGGTTTATTCTAATATATCTGTCAGTAGGGAAGCTTCTAGTGTCATCACTTCCCAGTTGTAAGCCGTCATTTCCTTATTTTCTTCCCGAGTCCATCCTTTCCCGGACAATGTTGTACTGATTACTTGAATTAATCTGGCCTTCTTTCCACTTTTTATTAAAGCCTTGCGGTACTTGGCTTATTAGTTTATCTCTGGGGATCTATTTTCAGACTTATTGATATTTGTATCTGTCCTCCATTTTCAGACTTATTGATATTTGTATCTGTCCTCCTGCATGGACTTTCCATCTCGGTCTTGGTTCGGGCCACCTTAGACGCGGAAAAAGTCCATGGCAGCCATACTGCAAAATCTGATTGGGCTACGGCTACCACGTTGAACGCTGACATGATTCCTTCTTCTCAGACTGAACTGTCTTTTAGGGGTGGCAGTTCCGCTACACACACGCTACACACGCTGCACAAACAAAGTCGGTCGGTTAAAACTTCTCCCCCGCCTGACGCCATTAACTTGGATGTTCCTCTTTTATCTGATAAAATCTCGAGCATGCAGAAGAGAGCCTTAGTGGGCCGTTGGCACTTTCCGTCAATGGAGGATTCACATATTAGAACATGGATTGTTGCCAAATGGGCTCCTTTGCTTGGTTATTCCCCTACCATTGTGAGGCTTATGAATAATTGGTATAGTTTCCATTTCCTCCGGGTTCGTGATTTAGAGATTATTTTTTCAAAACCCTCGGTCCGAGATAGGAGATTTTTGGCCCTTTACAGGTGGTTTATTGGATTTAACCCTCTCAGGTGCACTCCACAAAACAATTACATTTGGTTGAAGCTGCCTGGTTTACCAATCGAACTGTGGACCAAAGAATCTATGGAGAAAATCGGTAATGCCATTGGACGCTTCATTTATGTTGATCCAAGATGCATTGGAGCAAAGGACAAGCACGTAGCTTGGATCCTTATAGAGAAGGAATACCAGGGCAGATTTCCAGAGTCTATTGATTTAAATTGGGAAATGTCAAACATCCATCAGCGTCTAAACTATTGGGGAGTTCCTTTTAGGTGTTCAGCGTGTCATAGAACATGCCATCTCTTTCCTCAATGTCCCCGTCGACCTACTGTAAGACATAAGAACAAGAATACTTCTGAGAATAAAGTTGGAGATTCAAATGAATGTGACTTTATGGAACAATCACTTTATGATGACACATATCGGGTTTCTATTTTTCCAAATATGCAGCTCTCCCCGCCTAAAAGTCTGTCCCCGAATAGATCTTCTTGCCTCTTGCGTTCTTGGTCGCTGTTTGTGGGACCAGTCGGGCAGAACATTGGTCTTGTTGCTTGTCGCCCCCGGTCTTCATACACACCTAAACATCCCATTCTGTTAAACATTGACCTGCTCTCTCACTAGTTGGACTTCACGTTACCTCCCCCTCCTCAAGAATTTAACCTCGACACTGCCATCCCCTCTCCCCAGCCGATTAACAAACCACCCACGACTGGTCCATCATCCCCACCCATACATAATCTATCTTCATCTCCTCTATCCCTTGTCGCACATATCACCCCTTCTATTGGGATTCCTTCTTCTCCCTCTCAGGCCCATAATGTTGATCCCAAAGGGAAGGTTGTGTGTAAGTCGTTCACTCCATACTATTCCCCGAGGTCCTCCGACATGAATACATTTGATTGTGATTTAGACCTACTGTTAAATCAGGCATCATTGAAATTGAAACCTCTCACCATTCACAAAACTGACCGTTCCCCTTCCCCTGTTATTAGTCCAAATTCGACCAGAAACATCACGGTCCATCGTAGAGAGAAGAGGGGAAGCAGACACTTTAGAGGGAGAAAGGATAGAAAGGATATGACTACCCGGGATCTATCCTTGATTGACATTCCCATATCAGAAATCGCATCTGATGATTGCATAGCAAAGGGGCCTCTTAGAGCAAGCCGACCATCAGACGTTCGCAATGAATAACATCCTGTCGATGAACATTCGGGTTCTTGGAGCAGATCCTAAGTTTATGGCCCTTAAGGACCTATTTCGTTCCTCAAATTCCAGATTGCTCTTGATACAAGAAACCATGCATGATAGTTCTCAAACTATCTCATATTTTAGAAGGATGTTCCCATCTTGGCACATGGTTGCTACCAATGCTGTAGGCTTGTCCGACGGTTTAGCTGTATTATGAGACCCAAAATGGATTAAAGCGATTGCTTTTCAATGTTTTGCCAGTATCTTCATACTAGCCTACATTCGAGATTTTCCTAATCCTGTCCACATATTAAATATTTATGCCCCATATAAAGATCGTTATCCATTTTGGGAAAAAATTTTAACATCAGAATTTCTTGATATTGATTCCTTAATTATTGGGGGCGGTTTTAATAGTACTCTATGTAACGATGAGATATGGGGCAATGGCAAGAAAAACGACCCAATTGGCCACATGATCCGGAATGCCATCATTCAAAATAATTTCATTGATATTCAGCCGAATTGTCAGGGGCCCACTTGGGACAATGGGCGGTCAAA
This sequence comes from Pinus taeda, assembly GCA_000404065.3. Classification (NCBI taxonomy): domain Eukaryota; kingdom Viridiplantae; phylum Streptophyta; class Pinopsida; order Pinales; family Pinaceae; genus Pinus; species Pinus taeda. The sequence continues at coordinate 52,571 of APFE031602895.1, forward strand.
TGACTCTTTCCTGGCTAAAAGGCTAGACACATTTATCCTTCATGGAAAACTGATTGAAAGATTTGGTTTCCCTTCGGTGAAAATAATTCCTACGTTTATTTCAGATCATCGCCCAATATCTATCCAATGGAAATATATTGGATGTAGATTCGGTTATCCATTCAAATTTAACCGAATGTGGCTCACTGATGCGCACTTCAATTAGTTTATAAGGGAATCGTGGTAGCAACCTACAAGTCCGGCTCAAGAACAGACACATGCTTTCATTAATCAAATGTCTATTCTCCGAAGTAAAGTCAAATGATGGCAACAAGAGAAATTAGAATCCAATAGAAGAGACCTGAAAAATATAGATAAGTAATTGCAATACTTATCTACGCACTTCAAATAGCCCTTCATATTCTCATATACTCGGAAACAAATATGGGACCTGGAAAAAAGGAAGCAAAAGATTCTAGCAACGGAAGAAGCCACTTGGTGTCTTAAGAGTCGTGCCTTATGGCTCAGGGAAGGAGATAACAATACCAAGTTTTTTCACAGATTTGTAAATAGGCGACGACAGTTGAACACGATTTGGGAAATAAAGGATGAAGCTGGTAGATCGTTTTTCTACCAAGAGGCCATATCACATGAAGCTGTAAAATTATTCAAAAATGCCTACAGCAGAGATATTGGCAGTGGCATTGAAGATATTCTATGGGGTATTGATATGTATCCTACTATGTTTGATGACAATCAAAATGCTGCCCTATTTTCTGAAGTCACTGAGGATGAATTATTGGCGACGATGAAATCCTTTCAAAAAGACAAATGTCCGGGACCGGACGGTTGGTCTATTGATTTTTTTATCCCCTTTTTCGACTTGTTCAAGGATGATATTCTAAATATGGTCGAGAAATCAAGATTAAATGGTATCATCAGTCATCGAATTACCTCCACTTATATTGCTTTGATTCCTAAGAAGAAACTCTCCGCATCATTTTCTGATTATCGGCCTATTTCTTTATGCAATTTCCTATATAAGATAATCTCAAAAATCATTGCTATCCGATTGAGGAATGTTTTATCTCTGCATCTGTCCCTAGAACAACACGGTTTTCTCAAGTATAGAAACATCTTGGACGTGATGGCCCTCACTCAAGAATGCCTACATTCCATACATAGTAGGAAATTGGACGTTGCTATATTAAAAATAGATCTAAAAAAGGCATACGACAGTGTGGATTGGGTTTTATCTAATGCCTTCTTGCAAGGATTGGTCTTGATAACAGGTGTTCCAGATGGATCATGGCGTGTGTGGTGGAGGTAAATTATGATATCCTGATCAACGGAATCCCCACTCCATTTTGCAAAGCAGCTAAGGGGCTTAGGCAAGGATGCTCCTTGTCTCTGCTTCTTTTCATACTTGTAATGGACTCTCTCAGCCTACATATCAAGCGGGCGATACAGCTAAAAAACTGTCAGCCCCTTCCCATTTGTAAAGGAATCTACATCTCCCATAATTTTTTTGTCGATGATATTCTTATAACAACAACTCTGTGCAGAGCCACCTGGATTTGTTTTCATGAGATCTTGGGAATATTTCAAAATGCTACTAGCATGATTGTTAACGAAGGGAAATCATCCTTTCATGTAGATGATGTAAATGGGGACCTGATTACTTTCCTTACACAGCGTTACAACATCAAAGAAATTCCACTTCGGAATGGGCTCAAATATTTGGGATTCAATTTGAAAACTGTAAGATATCGGGTGGCTGATTGGTCTTGGATAGCAGATCGATTTCACAAGAAAATTGCTACATGGGAGGGTAAATGTCTATCCATAGGTGGACGCTTGATCCTGACTCAAGCTATTCTCGTACAAACAATGGTATATTGGGCGCACCTGTTCTATATCCCTTCTGCTATCATTAACAATCTGAACAGGATAACTGCCAATTTTATATGGGGATGCAACGAAGAGCAAAATAAATACCACCTTACCAAACTTTCCGTGCTGGTGCGACCTAAAAATATGGGAGCATGGGGCATACTGGACTTATCTTTTTTTAGGAAGGCACTTCTATGTAAATCTATGTGGAAAGAAATTATGGGTAAGTCTTTTTGGAGCATGGCCATTCGTGCTAAATACATGGAAAATAAGGACATGTCTTTCTGGTTTAGGCAAAACCACATTGGGTCCTCACTTGGCTCTGCTATTTGGAGAGGTTTCAGGAAACTGGAACCTTATTTTAGGCAAAATCTAATCTAGAAATTTCAGACCGGATCCAAGATTATGATAGGATGGGATGAGTTTATTGGAGGGGCTAGAAAAATTCATATATCCACTCGGTTAATGAGATCGCTCCACAGCAGGGGTATCTTTTTTTGGGTCAGTGCCATTCAAAAATGGGAAGGAGCTATTCCCATTTGGAAATTTGTGACTGAATTGCAACTTCGCTATGATATGGCAGTACAATTGAATTCTATTATATCCTCACTGCGAGCTCATGGCATATATCGCTCTGTGGAAAAAGACTTCCTCATTTGGAAGGGACTTGGTGGCTCCTCGGTAGTCCATGTCAAGCATATATATCTATAGTTTCTAATCTCTGATGCAAGTAATACAGGAGACATCTTTCCTTCAATCTTTTGGAAATCGGGTTGCCCCACAAAGATCATAATTTTTGCCTGGCTGGTGTTTCACAATAGGAATCTCACATGGGATAACTTGCAAAAACGAAATTGGTATGGGCCTGCCATTTGCCTTCTTTGCATAAATAACTCTGAGAACAACACACATCTATTTCTCTCTTGTCCACAAGCGCAGACGATCTGGCGAAATCTTGCTGCTCACTATGGTTTCACTCACAGCTCCTTCCCATCCATTCCTGAAGCTTTTAAAGGATGGAGTATTATGAACAAAGAATGGTGGGCCATCCCATTATTGACCATTTGGGCCATTTGGAAATGGATAAATGGTATGATCTTTAGTACAAAAAGGGAATCTCACTCTTCTGTTGTTGAATCTATCCTATCTCTATATAGCACCCTTGATTTGTCAGGTTAGAACAAGATCAGGAATGAAAGAAGCTTATTGACATAGGTGCCCCCGGCTACTCCATGTGCCTATTTCGACAGAGCTGTACAACATGGGATGTGCACTTGTGGTGTATACATCATTCCAGTAGATGGTTAGGCTTGTGAAATTCATTGGAATGTTGGACCAGGGTCCAACAACAAAGCTGAGGCGGTGGCATTAGTTGGTCTTCTTTCCTTTTGTATCTTTCTTGACATACCGAATCTACAAATCTTTGGAGACTCGAAAGTTATAACTGATCATGTCTTGTCAAAACACAACATAAAAAACATTCATCTTGCTGGATGGATGGACAAGATTGGAGCTTTATGGAATATTAGGAGGGACTATTCTATATCACATATTGACAAGAACAAAAACAAAAAAGTTGATGCTTTATCCAAAATGGGCCTATCTTCTCCCCAAGGTGTTTAGAGAATGCTGATCACAATGGACAACAATAGCTACCAGATACAGGACTTTTGTCTTCTAGGTTTATAATTCTCTATTAATGGGAAAATATCTGGTATGTTTTTTACTTTCCCATATTTTTGCCTATTTCTCTGTGAAGGTTTGCACACATATATTTTGTTGCCATAGGAATCCTTTTTCTCTATATCTATTGCTCATATGAATCTATCTCCTATAAAAAACTTTTTGTAGCTAAACAGGGAATCTATCTCATGTTTTTTATCCACAAAATGTGCCTTGGACCAACACATCTCCCTCTGCTATCGACATTATCCATCGATACATGTATATGTTTATACAATCCACTTTCATGAATACAATACAAATATATAGCTTTTTTTCGTGCTGAAAAGTCACAGTTTTACTAGTCATACATTTTTTTTCAAACTTATTTTTATTTGATTTGGTTTAATTCATTGTAAAACACTTCTACCAGCAAAACTAGGCATAATTTGATATTTAAAGTTAAAATCTCTATTCACATAAACAATATATGGTTCAATTTCAAGTTTTTAAACTAGAAGGGACTTGTACCATGCAATATTAGTCAGCAATTTGTGGGAATTTAATTGCATACCATCATCATATATGGCAGGGGTCACACAAAATCTGTGTAGATTAACGATGTTAATCTCATAGTAGATATTAATCATAGAATATTTTATATTGCGGCACAAACATTCTAAGGTATAATATAAGGTAGTAGAGATCGCCACAGATTGAAGTTGAGCATATTCACTTTTTAATTTTATTTTGTCAGTCAAAACAGATTCGAATGAAAACTCAAATGAAACACCAAGACATTGAAAAATCAATGAGCATAACAATGTTCAAGCTAAGCCAGACAACTTAAAAAGAAGACCATATTGCAGAAAAAATTAATCTAAATATAACTCAGCGATCTCCTCTCTATTTTATTAGACCTCTGTGGCTTTTGGTAATTCCCAACAACAAGTGATGTGGATCTGGTTTTTGTTGCAGACACAAATTCCAAAATGTTGGCTAGATCGGGCATAACTTCCTTCACTACGCTGGCATCGAAGAATAAGTCCATCCATTTTCTTGACAAGGTCATCTTTTCTGGATCTATTAAAACAACATAGATGACCTTCTCAAGAGCTTTCATATGTCTTGACATCCCACCCACTATATAGGGCATTGCGGCCTTGTGTCAAAACCAATGAGCTATCAATGCAACAACAACATTTCGATCATGCATCAAAGCCAACAATCGATCAATGCAAAAGAAGAAACATAATAGCTATACTATTGAAAAAATACAAAAATACAGTCTACATTTAGAAAAAAACGAAGCTTTGGTCTTCCAGTAGCACCCAGCCCTACAAAAAAACACACCAAGAAGCCAAGCTCCCCAGCATGGGAATTCATGCAGTGCTTTGCTTGGCTCTCAAATTTCAAATTTAAAATTGAAGATTATGCTGCAGGTGGTAGGTATCACTCAATGTTTAATTAAGTCATCCTGACAGTGGCTGCAACTCCTGTTTGTTCGTTGTCAAACCTTGGGGAGATGCAAAATTGTTATGAAACCAGCTCACAAAAAGATAGAAAAGATAGATCAACGCCTTAGAATTCAGCCTCTTCGAGGGAGCAGCCTCCTTCACATTACACAAATGAATGATTATTTGATGATACAAATGAAAAGACCTACTTTCTATATATAGGAGTCTAGGGGGTCATAATATAATCATAGCCGACATAACAATAATAATGTAAAGGCACAATGATAACAATAGTGGGCTTCTATGGGGCACAATAGTAACAATATGGGCACTACATGGGTACATCAATATAATAAGGGGGTTGCATTAATAACAATAAGGGATTACACTAGTTGTATACGGGCCTAACATGCCCCTCTCCTTCAAAAAGTGTTTTCCTCAATGCTTGAGTAGTTCTTGATGCTTCTGTATAAAATTCTTGTCTTCCCATGTGAAATCTTCAACAGGTAAGTTCTTCCACTTGATGAAATACTCTGAAATTGATCGATTTCGTAGCTGTCGGGTTCTTTTTTATGTGACTGCTCCAGGTTCCAATATGATTTTTCCTTCCTCTTCAATTTCTAGAAATATTGTTTGAATTGGGATCTTTTGCAACTTTTGAATAAGTGGCCACACTTCTTCATCCTTCTTCCATTCATCCCTTGGTTCGTTTATCCAATCTAGTTGGATAATAGAAATAGCACGAAACAATGCTTCCACATCCTCATCCTTTCTTGAGAGTGCATCTACAACAAAATTTTGCTTCCATTTTCTATAGATGATGTCAAAGTCATAACCCAACATATTTGTGACACATTTTTTCTGTTCTTCTAAAGATAATAGTTGTTGTAAAAAATATTTAAGACTATCATGATCCATTTTTACCTTGAAGAGTCTTCTCATTCGGTAAGGTCGCCATTTTTTAAGTGCATGTAGTATTGCCAACATTTCATTCTCATAAATAGCTTGCTTTAGATGTAGCAGTAAAAATACCCAATCACCTACATCAAAACATTTTTCACTATGATGTTGATCTACCTGTTGTTTCATTTGATTTTTCACGGAAGTGGCGTTTTCCTTTAAAAGTTGGAGAACTTGTTGTTGATGCTTGATGTGATATTTCACTGCTTGAACCTTTTTCTTCTTGATATGTCCTTCTATCTCTAGAGTTTGAGGAGTGGTAATTTCTTCCAATCCTTTACAAGATATGGTCGGATTCATTTCTTGATGCTCGATGTGATCTTTCACTTCTTGAACATTTTTCTTCTTGATATGTCCTTCTATCTTGATAGTTTGATAGTTTGAGGAGTGGTAATTCTGGCCAATGAATTATAATATAGGTTTGGATTCATTTCTTCTTTCTCGATGTGATCTTTCACTTCTTGCACCTTTTTCTTCTTGATAAGTCCTTTTATCTTAAGAGTTTGAGGAGTGGTAATTCTTGCCAATGCTTTACAAGATATGGTCTGATTCATTTCTTCATTCTCTAGGGTTGGGTCCTGGTGTATATCCTCTTCTTTTGATGTTTCTTGATCCTGTTCTTTCTCCTCTTCATACTCTATGTAAAACAATTTCTTCTCAGCACACTTATGACCTTTAGTGCATTTGCTATCACAATTGTTACAAAGCCATTTTTCTCTTTTTCTTTCCAATTGTTGTGGTGTAACCATTGTAGGTTGTGGAAGGCTAGGAGAAACAACACTTCCATCTTTATAGTTGTGAGGGGTAGACTTCCTTATTGCCATAATTTTACTTTCCACTATGTAACAAATCTCTTTTACTCTTTCCAATTGTTGTGGTGTTGCTCTAAAGAAGGTGTTTCTCTTTGTATCCTCATAATGTGCGATCATTTCCTCCATGAAAATTGACCACGTAACAAGTTGTTTACGAGAACAAAGCCCTTTATACCATAAAAATTGATCCGGTTCTAAATATGAATATGCAATACATACCTTTT
>APFE031602907.1:3138-65445 GCA_000404065.3 Pinus taeda
CTTGTATCATAATGCCAACATTGGTTGGCTTGTAACTTCTGGGAGACTGTGGGAAAGAAACTATGTTTCTTCATTGTATAATTTCACAGAGGATTAATGAAAGGCAGCGGCTCTGTTTCATGAGATTCATGTGGTTGTGAGTGTAGCAAATGTGTCTCTTATGCTTCATATGTATCTTGTTATGTTTCATAGTTCATTTCATATTCATTTCCAGTGAAATTTTCTAAGTTAGATAAGGCAGAATTCAATTTTATTGCTCTGCCTGTAGGAAAATTTCATGTTCAGTGTTCTTCCTCTATTGAAAAGGATTCATGTTGCCCATGCCCTTTTCACCCTCCTAAGCAATCTCTCCATTCCGCTACTTCTCAAACTAAATTGTTGGACTCTCTGCCTGTCTTGCCTCATGAAGTAATCTATACCTTTGTATTAAATTCTCTATTCATTGCGGCCCATTGGTCCCATACCATCCCAGAAACATAGTCATTCATAAAAATCACTTCTTGTATCCATATTCACTTACTAGCCTAAGATAAATATTTCACTGTAAGTCATCTCATGCCATTTCATTTATCTATTCACTGAGTGTGACTTGGAGAGAGCCCTCTCCTGTTCTGGTAGGGCTAGCTACCCAACTGAGCTTGGTTTGTGGTTACCCTAAATTTTGTCTTCCTTTAGCCTAACGCGAATTTAGGTGCTAACAAGCGCCATAAAGCAAGTTTGTCATAAACCATGCTTATAACCAACATATAACGAGAGCAATATCAATAATAGAATATTCATTCAAGCTAAATAATAACAAGTACATTTACGCATAATATACAAGAGGAAAAGATATCTTATTAACATATGAAAAATCAAACCAAGTGAGGGAATTCCATGTACCATTTGACCATAGATTGGATTGAACCCAGGGGATATTTTAAGGATGGAAAATTATCTATTTAAAAACATTGGTGAATATCACTAATTTCTAACATGAAAACTGTAAAATGTTTATTGATATATTTGTAACATTATTCAAATTTATAATGTTTTTTTATATAGTCTCTATATAATGTTGCCAATTTTTAAGGTAAAATTATATTATATTTTAAAAATTGGATGAATTATTTTTAGAAAAAATGGAAATTGGCAAATATGTTTATTGGAAAAATCATGAAAAATTAGCCCACTTGCAATTATTAGCCCCCAAAAATTTTTCATGGCTGAACCAAATATTTATTTTAGCTAATAACCCATGTACCATATTCAAAGCATGAATGTGGGACTCACAACAAAATAATCGGGGCTTCTTCAGGCTTTACTACAATTCTGCCTCATATGGGTCAAGGATTACTAGGCCGAAACCCTCATCTATACAATAAAGCTTTACCATAAACTCGCCAAGGGAGTCCTAGGCCCAAACAAGAAACATACACTATAGGCTTTATCGCAATCCCCTTATACACTGGTGCAGGGATCACTATGGATATACAAGCATGATGCCTCAAGATCTCTCCCCTAAACTGTTAGGAATTTTTCTAACTCCACCCTCTAGTATTTACTATATATTCCTGCCATTTACTTGTCGAGCATTCCTATACCCAATGAGGGTATACACATGTAGGATTTACGATAATCCCACCTTTACGGGTCTAGGATTTCCTAGAATGGAAAATTTTAGGGGCGAATTTTTGCCCTTTGGCAGAATTAAGGGGTTTTAAATTTTTAGTGGACGAATATTTTGTATCATAGTACATTTTTACAAATCGCCTCAAATTTATTTTATAAAAAAATTAGGTATGGAGGTTAGCCCACCTTATTTTAAGGGAGAGGGTAAAAAAGGTAAATTTATCCCTTCAAATTAGGAGTCACAACCTTCCATTCGCCCTAATTTTCAAGAATAGGTTTTATTTAAGTGAATGTCATGGGCCAAATACCATATTTATAAAAGAGGTATGGTAAATTAATAGAAATATAAATAGATGAGAGGTATGGTACATAAATAAAACATTTTTTATATTTACTCCATAAGTCACCCTATATACATGCAAGGGTGTAAACAAATAAAAATATAAATAAAGTGGAGGTATGGTAAATAAATAAAACCTCTTTTTATACTTACTCAAAAGGTATGGTAAGTAAATAAAAATATAAATAAACTAGAAGTATGGTAAATAAATAAAACCTTTTTTTATATTTAATCCATAACCCTCTTTCTATTTATGAAGGCTAAAAAAAGAGGTTTTATTTAAGTGAATCCTATGGGCCAAATACCATATTTGTAAAAGAGGCATGATAAATTAATACAAATATAAATAAACGAAAGTTAAGATAAATAAATAAAACATTTTTTTATATTCTTACTCCATAAGTCATCTTATATTTAAGGACACTCAAAAAATGCGTTATATTTAGGTAAAACCTATGGGAAAAATACTATAGCCCAAATACCATGGGCTAGATTATTATTAATACCATGCAAAAAAACATTATTAACCCTAATATTAGTATTAATATAAATAAAAATGGCACATGGTATTGACCCATGGTATTCACGTGGAATGTAGCCTATTTAAAGTGGGGAATTAAACCAGCATATATCCATCTTTACTCTGGATCTACTAAGTCCCGAGAGGGATCAAATATCGTGATATGCAAACTAGCAGCCAAACACCATATTTGTAAAAGAGGTATGATAAATTAATAAAAATATAAATAAACGAGAGTTATGAAAAATAAATAAAGCATTTTTTTATATTTTTACTCCATAAGTCACTTTATATCTAAGGACACTCAAAAAATGCATTATATTTAGGTAAAACCTATGGGAAAAATACTATGGGCCAAATACCATGGGCTAGATTATTATTAATACCATGCAAAATAGTATTAATATAAATAAAAATGGCACATGGTATTGACCCATGGTATCACGTGGAATGTAGCCTATTTAAAGGAGGAATTAAACCAGCATAGATCCATCTTTACTCTGGATCTACTAAGCCGCGAGAGCGATCAAATAACGTGATATGCAAACTAGCATAGAGTGAAAAGGTATTTGATCCTTCTCTGGGTGGATCAAGAGTAAAAATGGATGTTGTAATTTAATGTATATTAAACATTTTAACTTGGTTAAAATAAAAAATAAAATAAAATTCAATTATTAATTTTTATAAATTACTAATAGTAATTTTTAAGCTCTAGTTTTGTGATAACCCATGGTATTGACCCATGGTAATACCATGGTATTCATGTCAGCATAAACTATTTAAAGGGGAAATTCTATCAGCTTAGATCCATCTTAATTTTGGGTCTACTTAAGAGGGATATATAGATTTCATCCCTCTAAGAGTGGTAGATGTGGAGTTAAGATGGATGTAGGTTGGTTTTTATGATAATGAAGATATTAAATAGACTTAGGAAATTATATTGTAAAAACATCTTAAGGTGAATGGTTAAAGCTACATCTAGTCACTTCACAAAATTTAGTAAAAAATCCCAATATCTCCATTAATATTGGTTTTTCTGATTTAACAAAAAAATTCAAAATAGTGAAACATTATCACTCTTTTTGCATCACCCTCGCAAAAGATTTCCCACCATTTTTCAAACATTCATAATATGATATATTCATGAAAAAGTTTAGCTATTGATGTTGGATTAGTTGTTTGAAAAATAAGCTGGTTTGTACAACCTTTCATCTTTTGTGCTATTCTTTGTTTGTCTTAATGATCTGTAGGGATTGGAGCCACTGCACCATATTTTCCTAAAATGTGAAGATTGTTCACCAAAAAAGAAATTAATCTACATGTTACAACACTATTAAAAAATGGGAGACGTATGAGGGTAGTGAATTATGTTAATAAGCAATTTAGATTGGGAGAGACGTAATTAAATTTTATTATTTAATTGAAGATTTCCAATTAAAATAATAATAAATCTACATTTATATATTCATATATTGATTGGAACGCTTCTCACAATCGTAACTTCTTTCAATTAGATCCCCTTCAAGCCTTTGGGATACCTAATACTTTCTTATATAATATAATTGGGGCTTGCTATTTGTTGGCGTGTTGGGGTAAACAAACTTGATGTTTGTATTGTTTGTTTGTTTTTTTTTTTTGTTTTTTTTGTTTTTTTTTTTTTTTTTGTTTTTTTTTTTTTTTTTTTTTTTTTTTTTATCTCGTAGTTGGGGTCTATGGAATAAGAAAAGAATTTGATAACTTAAAAAAAGTGGTAGCTTGACAAAAGTTGTAGAGAAAAGATTAATCTCTCCTACCTTGATAGAACTCAAGGTCAATATCAACACGTACAAGAACTTTGTTGTTGAATATTATCAAAACTAATAGAAGGATATGAAAGCATGTATTGTAAGAACCTTGACAAACACGGCCACTGAAACTTGGAACATTGTTTGTAGGAAGAGAAAATTATGTTTTTTTTTTTTCCAAACATGTATGTTCATATATTATAGTTTAATGAATATGTTTTCTTATTATCATATTTGGTTTCATACTTTAATAAAACATTCGCCAAGACTTCACAATGTTATATTATTCAGTAAAAGATTTGCAAAGATCTTACAAGATTTTATAATTCAGTGAAAGATTCTCCATCACTGTAAAAGATAATATAATCTAGTGAGAGATTTGGAAAAAAAATTATATATACATATTATATTATTGATAAAATCACCTCCATTTTTCCTATGTATCATGGGGATTAGCCCATTTATTATACATATAAATTTACGGTGGTTCTTAAAATTTTCCCTAGTTCGTAGGCCTTGTGACTTTTCCTGAGACCACCCCACTTAGTTTTGAAACCATTCGGAAATCTAGCTCAAAAAAATGAGAGAGCCCCATCACACCGTGGCTATTCGATAATGGAAAGGCAAGGTTGAAAACCACTATCACACGTGGCAAAACCCATCTCAATGGCAGCAAGAGAACCAAATACACACATGCATATACCATGTATGCCAAAACTAGCAAATCAATCATACATGAAACTCGATGCTTGCAAATAATCCTGCTATAGCTATGTGATCCGACTCCTACTTGCTTGATCTTTTCTTGCCTTTGATTTCTTATCCTTCCTTTGCCTTCCTTTCTCCAATGCTAAGATTCTCCAAGAATTCTCTAAGTGTGCAAGAGTATGAGAGAATAGAGAGAATAGAGAGAGGTCCAAGCTAAAACTGACAAAAGGTTGTGAACTAATTCTCACAAGCCTTTTTATCATTGAGGCCTCTATTTTATTCATTTTCCATTATGTTCCTTCAATATCATCCTCTCATGCAAATTGTGACCTTTCACCTTTCTTTTCTCATATTTTCTATTATTTTCATAAGTAAATGTTTGTAAATGCCTCTTTCCTTTTTCCCTAGCCATAATAATCCAATTTCACACCTACTAGGATTTTTTTCCCAATATTTAGCTTGGTATACGTGTCCCATGACCTTGGTCTTATTTTTCCTTTATTAACTTTATTACATGGACTTTTAACTCGGGGTTGTTACAAAATGACAATAATGTAGATTTGAATTATTTATTCCCATTATCCATTCATGTAGATGAGCCAATCAATTTTGAAGATGCATTCAAAAAAGAGAAATCGGTTGCGGAAATAGATGAATAAATGGAGCGAATATAAAAGAATGATACATGGGAGTTACTTTAAATAGGTGTCAAATGGGTCGATAAGACCAAGAGAAACATTGAAGGAAATATTTAAAGGCATAAAGAAAGGTTGGTTCTCAAAGGATACAAGCAACAACATGGAAGAGATTACACAGGGACTTTTGCACTAATCCTGAGAATGGAGACTATGTGAGTAGTGTTGCCAATTACCGTGCAACTTAGATGGAAGGTGTATCAAATGGATGTGGAGTAAGAATTTTTAAATGGAGTGCTGAAAGAGGAAGTATATGTGGTACAAACACCTATTTATGAGGTGCAAGTCTAAGAAGACAAGGTTTATAGAGTGAAAAAATCTCTTTATGGGCTGAAGCAAGCACCATGCACATGGTATAGTAGAATAAATTCCTACATGATGGACAATGGCTTTGAAAAATGTGATAGTGAGCCTACTCTCTACATCAAAAGGAAAGGTCATAAGTTTGATGTTGTTATTTTTTATGTAGGTTATTTGATTTTCATTGGGACAAATGATCTCATTATTGTTGGTCTCAAAGGAGTCATGAAAGGTGAGTCTTAAATGATAGGTTTGAGGATATCAAGATACCTTTTAGGCATAGAAGTGAAGAAAACAAAAATCAAAATTTTTATTTCTTAAGAAACATATGTTGTAGACATTTTGAGGAGGTTTAATATGCAGAGGAGTAAGCTTGTGCCAACTCCAACAGTCATGGGGGCTAAATTGAGAAAAGAAGATTGCAGCAACAATGTCAATTTGACATTATACAAAAGTATGGTTGGTAACTTGATATATTTGACAACAACTAGGCCAGATATAATGTATGCAGTCAGCCTGGTGTCAAGATTCATGGGGACAACAAGAGAGACATATTGGTAGGCATCCAAAAGAATTCTAAGATATTTCAATGGAACAAAGGAATATGGTATTTTATACACTGCAACAAGTGATTTTAGGCTAGTTGGCGACATTGATTGTGACTCTGTGGAAAGTGTTCATGACAAAAAGAGCATGCCAAGCTGTGTTTTATATTTAGGTGCAGGATTTATTTCATGGGATTCCAAGAAGACAATAATGTCACTATCAATGGAAAAATTTGAGTATGTCACAACAACAATAGCAACATGTCAAGCAGTGTGGATGAGAAGAATGTTGATAGATTTATGACATGAACAAGGATGAACGACAATTATTTACTGCGACGAAAATTCCATAATTATGTTGTCAAATAATCATGTTTTAAACAAAAGGAGCATGCACATTGACACTAAGTATCATTTATCAAATAACTAATTAATAATAAAGAATTTTTTTGTAGCACTGCATGTCACAAGAACAATTCGCACACATACTCACAAATCCATTGGAAAGAGAAAGTTTTGTCCATCTAAGGGAGTGTTTGGGTATAATGAATATTGGTGGTTGTGATTAACGGGGAGTGTTGGAAAATTACTCCCAACCACCGCGTTAATCACTCATAATGTAACCATAACTGAAGTACACAAGTAAATCAAGAAAGAAATTTTTTATTGCAGGTTGCAAATTTTGTTTTTAGGTTCAAGAAAAAGAACGTAAATGAAAATTAGGAACAGAGTACAAACTCCCCATTCTGCATATTGGTGGTTGTGATTAACGGGGAGTGTTGGAAAATTACTCCCAACCACCGTGTTAATGACTGATAATGTAACCATAACTGAAGTACACAAGTAAATCAAAAAAGCAAATTTTTATTGCAGGTTGCAAATTTAGTTTTTAGGTTCAAGGAAAATAACGTAAATAAAAATTAGGAACAGAGTACAAACTCCCCATTCTGCAACACATCAGATACTTGAGAAGAAACACAAATTTAATGCATATTTGGTGATTCGTATGTTCCATACTTTTACTCCACAACTAGTGTTAATACTGTGCAACCTTTGCAAATTCAGAAAATTGTCCTCTTTATATAAGCACCCATCCTCAATTTTAATGCTTTTACTTTTCATGAATTAATATATGAAAAATGTATGTTTGAATTTATCTGTTAAAAATAAATGATTCAGTTGCGGAAGTAAGCTTGATAAGTTAGGAGAGAAAATCGTGGAGTGATTTTTGGCGGTCACGTAAAACAACTAGTTACTATGTTTTACTATCTATAAGAATTATTAATTTTACTTGGTGAAGGAGTGACAACCTCCATATCACATGTGAATGTATTTTAATGTATTTTCTTGTATTTGAAATCATAATGAGAAGTGTATTTTTTTGGTTCATTCTGAAATTTCACATCTAGTTTTAACTGCGCAATCACTTTATGTTTTTTTATGTAATTTAAATTACGTGAATTAATGTCCACGATGTTGTCTTAAGGAGGCTCCTCTACTTCAACTTTTATTTTTTATTTTTAATAATAGTGATACTTCCATTCTCAAGGAGCTCTATAATCTTGATCCCCTATGCCCATAGTTCAAAAAATTATCTTCATCTGATTGATGGATGAATTGGGGAAGGTAAACCTTTAAGATCTTCAATGAAGAGAGACCCCCCTCCAATTTCCATGGATTATTGATTGAAGACCCTATAATTTCACCTTTTGTGGCAGCATTAGCACCAATACTAACAACAAGATCAAATATTAATGTTGGTGAAGAACAATAACTAGGAAGATCACTCAGTCCTCTCAAACCCCCGTGAACTAGAAAAATCACTAACTGAATATTTTCTTGGACTTTATTATCACCATGGGCTCCTTTATATTCACAAAAAGGTTTTTGTAATATAAGTCTACTTAGGTCGCTTTATCATACACAAAGCCTTTTCATTTATTCTAATAAGTTGTGTGCAAAGCTTGCTAATGAAATGATTCTTATTTATTTCCGGATGGAAGTGCTAAGGATAAATGAAATAAAGCTAGTTAGTTGACTATATCAAAATCAAACACAATTTTTGTTGTTCTGCTAGCTTCCTTAAAAAGTCTTCTTGAAAGCATATTTTCAAGCTACGCACTGTATGCCATGGATGCCCAGAGGAGTTTATTTTTGATATGTGTGCTGGAGGAGTAACACAATATTTTATATAGTATTTCGTTCAACAAAGTTTTGAATGATAATTAACATTTATTAGAGTAGAAAATAATATTAAGAAAAATGAGTGACTCACTGTATAATTTTTAAATTTATAAGGAAAAGTATTTCAAAAAGATCGTAATTTTAATGATTCCAAAAAAGTATACAAATTTATATAATAAATATTAAATGTTATCACAAATATTGAAACACGATATTTTTTATTTATAATAAATTTAATATTATTTATAAATATCTAAAATTTCTTTTTCACATTTATACTATTATTTCCTCATTTACTTTATTTAGATTTTTTTTTTTTTATTTTAGCCTTTACATAATACTTCATAAAAATCGTAATAATGAATATATATATATATATATATATATATATAATATTAATAATTTATTTAAAATATTTATTAATATCAAACATTCATATATTATAGAGCTAAGTAATGTGTTTTGAGAAGGTTTGCAAGTTCTAGCATGTGGCTTAAGTAACAGGACCTAGGGGTATCTAAGCCTATTAACTAAGCCTATTAAGTAAGTAATGTCAGTCGGAACACGAGCCAACCAAATCTTTAGCATGGTTGGATGTTTACCCATAGAGTTTCGAACGAGTGACCTTTTAACCATAAAATACCTTAAAACAATGGCCTTTCACCATCTATTCTATGCTCCCATAAACTAACCTTTTTATATGTTAATATTTAACTAAAATTTAATATTATTACTATTAAATATAAATTATATTCTAATCGAAGAACATAAATTTCACCACTGGATGTATAAAGATGCTTTCGGTTTTAGGGTATAAGAGAGATAATAATTATTTCCAATATATAATAGGAATGTGCAGATAATATCAATCAATGAAAAATATTTTTGGGAATATTAAGGAGCCACCACATGAGAGCTTAGACCCTTATCTATCAGAAAACAGTTAAAATAAGTTATGGTCCATGAAGGGAGAGGAAATTTCCTCCATTTTTTTCCAAACAAATGACCTTAATTGGTTACTCTGGCCACCAAAGAGCTAACATGATTCGAGATAAATGTCATGGGTGGAAGACCACCAAAACATAACATGACTGGAGATAAATGTCATGGGTGAAAGATACATGAAAACTCCAAAAGATATAAAATCAGTATGAACTTAAAGGTGCTCGTGGGAGATAAATATTAGACCTGTACCCAAGTCTAGCAGGACATTACTTGGGTTGAAGAGGTGTAAATCTGTGAAATATTTTTTATCAGTTTCCTGATATGAAATGATCCTAGCACTTGGGGAAGAACTACTAGAAGTGTACTTCAAGGAAAGCTTCTATTCTATTTCTAGTCTTGTGGATGTCTTTAGCAAGGATCTGAGACAATATGCACTTTTCCTAATATTTCCAGTCTTGTTGATGTCTTTAGAAAGGAGCTAAGATGATATGCACTTTTTCCAGTTATAAGTATTTTGATCCTTTATGTAATTAGAGAATTGGATGCTCTATGAGTTCATGCAAAGGTACTATAGTAAATTACTAATAGTTGAAAATATTGTGATTAACATCTAGTTAAAAATTTTGTGATAAAAATCTAATTGTATTTCTTGGTTATACGCCATGGGGTGCTGTCCAATGAGGCTAAAAAACTACCCAAGTTGCTTGATGTTCTACTGATAAGCCACAATTAGAGTGATTACCACAACTGATAACCCACTTGTAATTAAATTGTTATGTGAAGTGGCCATGGTTTCCAAGAGTATTAGAATGTAACAATAAGTTTCATAAAGTTCCTTTTCTTTTGTGAGGTTGAACAATGGATAAATGTTTGGATGTAAAAACTAAATATTTTTGTCACTCTAAATGTTCATTATTATTAATATAACATTATTTTTTTACTTATTGGTATTTCTTGAAAATAAAATGCTTCATTTTGAAGGGGAAGGATCCCATTTTTTTAATGGTTATGGAACTATTATGACTGGAGATAGACGTCATGATTGAAAGATGATCTAAAAATTTGATTGTGAGAGATAAAAACACTCCAAATGAAGAAACAAATTTCTAGTAGGAGATAAAAAATGGGCAAAATATACTGATTATGAATTAAAGAAGAGGTGAACATCAAGGACAGTGTTACATTTAAGAGGGTGAGAATGTAATATCCATAGAACTAAACATTTACACATGGTATTTACCTAAATATTATTAATTTAGTGTGATATGAATTGTTTCTGGTAGGGATTAGTTACAATATTGTTATGTGAACCCTACAAATTTCTCCAAACCAGGGAAATGCTTATTTAGATGACCACTAGTTAAGTTTGAAGGAGGGCAATGTGCAACATAATGGAATGTTGTGGAAGCATGCCTCTCTGTTGTACTAAATTTATAGATGGGTCTTCTCGCTCCAACGAAAGGTGCAAAATTTCGACAGATTATGACAAAATCAAGTAATTGATCTCCTTAGGATATTGATACATGAAAATGAGACAACATTGGAGTTTTATACTACTAATAGTGATATTTCATAATCTTGGAGGACGGTCCATGCAATATAAATTTTCCATGCATAAAGTTGGGGGTGAGGCTAACTATATAGTTCTAAATAATTTTCTTTAGAGTACTTTTAGATTTGCTTCAAAACCCTTTGACTCAAAGGTTTGTTGTAGTTAAAGGTGAAGGATGGTAGTAAATTCAAGAAATTATTTTTGGTTTTGGTCGCCAAAATTATCAATTGAATATGCCAACATAAGTTAAGGGAGAAAAGGACAAGCTTCTCAAGAGAAGGATAAGCTAACTATGGGTTACTGTCTTAGGAATTTTGCATTGTTCTGTGTGCAAGGGATAGATTAATTGTGTTATTTTCTTACAAAAAAAAATTGCATATGAATCTTGTGCGTAACAAGAAAGGTAACCATGATATTTTCTAGAAGAAAGGTTGCATTATTCTTTTGCATAAAAAAATGAGGATCCATGCTATTTTCTTAAAGAAAAAAAATACTTCATATGAATCTTTTGCATAAAAAGATAAATATATGTGCTTTATTTTGAAAAAGATTGCATATGAACATAGTGCATAAAAATATAAAATTTCCTATTATTTTCTTAAAAAAGAATGCATATGAATCTTGTGCATGAAGGATAAGAATCCTTATTATTTCTTGCAAAATATTGCATGGTTTTATGTGTGGAAAGATAGAATAATTGTGTTAATTTGCATTATTCATGTGCATTATTTTCTTGAAAAACATTTCATGGATTCTTGTGTCAAATGAAGATAAGTTAATTAGAAAATATTTCCTCGATGAAGAGAGATATGTTAATTACAAAATATTTACTGGATTCTTTTGAAAGAAGGTAAGTTAACTATATTAATTTCTTGGAAATATTTCATGAACTCTTCTGAACAAAGATTTGTTAACTATATTAATTTCTTAGAAAAGCTCCCATGCTTCTTGTAGAGAGAAAAGTTAATCATGATATTTTCATTGAAAATATTTTAAAGATAAGTTAATTATGTTCTTATGCGTAGAAAGATAAATTAACTATGGTGATTTCTTGAATATATGAGGTTTTGTAATTATGCATGCAAATTCTCTATTCACATGCAAGTTAACATAAATGTGGTTTGTATTGAGATGAAAATAAAAGTCATTATTTTATGCATTATTTTCATTGACATGCATATTGCAAGTGATTATTATATAGTTAAAGGTAGTATTATTGTGGGAATAAGGACAGATATGGGAGATTTTATGCATTTAATTATGTATATGAATAGGCATGCTTGATATTTTTTAAGCATTTTCTTAATGCATGTGTGATGTTGATAAGAAAACATTTTTTTATAATTATATGCATGTATTTAAAGTATATGAAATATGAATAAGAGTGTATGTTTTATAATTTTATGCATTTACTTGAATGAAAAATAAATAGGCGTTGTTTTTTATGCATTTATTAATGCATTTAAAATATCAAAGAGCGACTTCCATTTATAAGTAGATGAATTTGTATAATGCATTACAATAAATAAATAAATAAATTTGTTGTATTTTCTATTATTAGCCAATGCTATTACATTGGTACAAACAAGAATGGTTTTACACTTAGAGATGCATGTAACAATAAAAGAGTAAGGATGACTCTTAATTTTATTATGTATGTCCAAGAAAGTCAAACATGAAAAGATGTATAACACATAGAAGGTTATTTTTTATAATATATAGAGATTGACTATTTTGGTTTTGATAAGGGGATATTTTACCTAATCATGATGTTAGAGATGTTGACAATAGAAATTGCAGGAAAGAATTGTGACTTATGTGAAGAAGGGACTGATAGTTTCTAATTTATCCCTTTTGCAACAACTGAAATATTGATGATAACTAACAATATGGTAGGAAATGAGGTCATGATTCTTAATTATTTAATCATGTAGAGTGAGGGATATTCATTGTAGTTTATAATGGATAACTTACTCCACGAAGATACTATAAACGATAAATGTGGGTAAAGTGTTTGAGAAACATGAAATGAAGTTGAATGTATTAACCTCTAGTTAATTATGTTTGGATTTAGGATTATGTTATTTTGTAGAATTTTAATAATGGACAAGGGATGGACTCCCTTGCTTCCATTTACTGAGAGGTGAGCTCCCTAGAAAAATGTTTGATAAAATAAGCATTTGTTTTTCACTTTAGAGTTTCTAGGGTATATTAGTGTCCATTTATGTGATTTCCTATTCTATTATCTTGATGATGTTGCTACTTTGCATGGCGTTGAAACTTACATCACTCATTATGTTATTAACAAGTCTAATTAAGTGAACAATTTTAATGATGCAAAGTTGTAGTACAAAGCATAATGATAACAAGTTGCATTAATGATTTTTTAGTTATTCCATTACTTCACTTGTTTTTTGTTGTTATATTGTTAATGATTATTTAAATAGGTGATACGTTATTTATGGGATTTTATATGTAGTCAAAACTTGATTAAAAAAAAATAATCCAATGTATTTTTGCATGAGGTCTACCAAGGGATGTTACAAGTGGTATCAGAGAAAAGGTTGTAGCACTCATGCCTCTTGGGTTATATAAGAAAGAGAGTAGAGATATGATATTACCAGATATAAGATCATGTATGACACTATGAAAATTCTATGGCAATGTATGTAGTAGACTGCATTTAATAAGAGATGCATGACAATGTTAATGTCTACATTAAATAATGATAGTTTTAATGGCTACTTTGAAAAATAATTTCTCTCATGTCATTTGAGTATTTAAAAGGAAAAAATACAATTATAAATTATAATGCATTTGTTATAGCTAAATAATGGGCAAATTGGAATACTCACTGTAAATAGTTATAGTGTGGATTACCTACTAGCCTTTGCATGCATGCTTTTATGATAAGGTTAAATGGCACATAAAATAAATGTGCTTAGCGTTACATTGAATTTCTTATAAGAAATGAGTGAATGTAAAAAATACTTTTCAATAATGAGAGAATATAGAGATCTGGGGGTTGTCGTTAAAGTGGATAATAGCAAGTTTAAAAAGACATTAAAATATCCCCCTTGAACATTGAGAATAAACAATAAGGCAAGTGGTAGGTCTTGATTGTAATGGCTAATGGTCAATTCTGTCTTGCCATGGAATTACATTGAATTTTGATTGAGTTTATGATAATTGGTAGCATTGACTATGTAGTATATTTCAGTACCTCCTATGACTTAGAATTTCATGACATCATTGTTGGTAACTGCAATACTAATAAATTGTATGTAATCTATCAACAAATTATTAAACTTATCTTTGAATTTATATTGCAATATACATCATTTATTTTTTATTAAATATTATTGTTAAAAGTTGTAATAAATGTGATAGCGGTATTTCAATTTTGTGTTATTAGTCTAATGGTGATAATACATTGTTGATTTTGTGTTTGATTAAATTGTTACCACATCTAATATCAACACTTAAGTACTAATGGTGAACTCATGTTCTTGTATGGGTAAAGCTTTGTATATTCTTTTATGCATATGAAGATAGTATGCAAGAAACTATGATGAGTAAAAAAGTGGATATTGGTTTAACAATGATTGTAAGCCTAAATGTTATAAAGAAATTACATCATGATAACAATAATATCCTTAAAAATTGATTTATTTAATAAAATACATTATTGTGTCAATAATAAGAATTGAAATGAAAATGGTGTGCCTTTACATATGAGCATGGATAAATGGTAACTAGTATGATAAGGACAAAAAAATATTATGTGATAGTTTATGCATGTTTTACAAGCTTAATGATAAAACTATCAGTAACCAAGCATTGTTAATTATATTATTTGTTGGAACTTCACACATTAGAATGTAGTTTTATAAGTTGATAATTCAATGATGGTGTTAGTTGGTATACATCATGAATCTAACTCCCTTATAAATTCATCCAATATGTGTGAATATTGTGGGTGACACTACATATTAAACATAATCAGTTAGGTTCAATATGTTGTAGAATTGTAGTTTCTCCATTATCATACTAAACATAGTCAAATGTAATTTTGAATTATTTAACATTACCAATTTCATTAAGCAGAAAAGTCTATGTAATTGAATTCAATTTAGTGATGTTTCATAATTATTATTGGTTAGACATATATGTGTAAAATGAAACATTATTTTGCATGAATTAAAACTATGGTGAATGCCAATGATTGGATTAGAATGGATATATCTTTTAGAAAGTCCTATTCCCTCAATTGTTGTTTAGGAAAACAACTTCATGGGAAACTTTCTTTTAAAGTTTCATGTATCTAGTGTATGGAAGGTGTATCCTTATATTCTATGGTTAATCTTAATGCATGGAAATTTAAGTGAAATATTGATAGGACCAGTACCAAACATTGACGCATGTAACAGGCCCGGGTCAAAATTTCATGTAATAAGAGTTAATAAAGGCAAAATAAGGCCAAGGTCAAGGGACACTTATTCCGAACTGAATGCTGGGGAAAATATCCTAATGGGGATCACTTGTTGTGTTTATGGCTAAGGGAAATTGGCAAAGGCAATGGAAAAGTCTTTGAAAAGGAAAAAAGACATTAATTGGCATATTATTTATGAAAATAAACGAAACTAGGAGAAAAGGGAGGTGAAAGGTCACAGGTTTCATGTGAGGAGGAAATTGAAGGAAAATTAAGCAAAATGAAGAAATTAGAGGCGTAAATAATAAAAAGACATCAGAGCATTAGTTTGTAGACATTTGTAAGTTCAGTTTAGAGTTAGTATTAGAGAGGAGGAAAGAACCATGAAGAGAAGGAGATCAAGCAAGCAAAGGAAGGAACAATGCTTTCTCACAATAATTGTCATGACTTGTAGGTTGCATGTTCACCGTGTGTTTGATGGAATGTCAGTCCCAGCTGGGAGGGGTCAGGTCAAGTTTTGATTTATAAGCTTTGTTTCTATGTCATTTGTCATCTTTAGAAGTATCATTGAGTTATGGGCAGAGGCCTGAGTCCTCACCCTAAAAAAATAACTCAGAATTCAGGTTCACTAGCATAGAACTGACTGGAAATTTCCATAGCTGCATGGAGATGGGCTTATTAGTGTGACTAGATGGCTACAGTCTCTTGCATGATTTGGCAAGGGAATTAGTAGGGCTCTAGACCAATGAAAAAGAGAACCATATTAGGGGTTCGACACCCTGGTAGGGTTGGGTTGTTCTTGGAGGTCCTGTAGCACCTGAGGGAAGTTAGTAAGGTCTTAAGTTTTTGACTTCATTTCCTTAAGGTCATTTAGGAGGTGGAGTCTTATCATTGTGACCCTCATCTCATGTTTACCCCGAGAAAAATGATGAAAGTGGAAATGTGGGAGGTGGAAGGTTATAGGGTGGTAAAGTTTGATGCTTTCATGGCTATGTTTTTTATGCATAAGGTCATGGTGTACAATTGGTATGGTCATGCATGATTTTGTTATATTGATATGATTATAATTGTATATGTATCACATGAATGTGGACTAATCTTGTATATGAGATAAGTGTCCCTTGAACATCAATGAGGTTCAGTTTTGATTTTGGTATCTATTTTGTTTATCTGACATGGTACACTTGTAGTAAGAAGAGAAAGAAAATATAACAAGTAGAATGGTAGAATAAAGTTCCTATGGATCTCCCCACGTATTAGTTGGGAAACAAGGAGGAGAACATTCACCTGGTATAGCAAATTCATTGAGGAGTTTGAGGGTAGAGATCAGAAGTTTCAAAGTGAACAATGACAGGTTCATTGAGGCTCAAGAAATACTTGTAATGGCTTGAGATAAGTAGGTAGAGGTCAATGTAGCAATTCTTCAGAGCTTGTCAGTGTTGCAAAGATAGGGATAACTAAGGATCAGTCAAGAGTAAGAAGAGAAAACTAATGGAACCTATGGTAGCAAGTCTCAGTTGGGATACAAGTTGGATATATGGTATACAGTTAGAGGTGATAGATCACTGGATACACCTGACAGGAGGACTAGTATGTATGGACATCATTCTAGTTCCTCATACAGGAGACATAATCATAATCATCACCATCATCATCCTTATAGGAGGGGTGAGTACTTACCTGAGGAGTTCAAGAGATTCAAGCCACCTACATTTAACGGAGAGATTAAGAAGTCAGAAGATGTAGAGGCATGGTTTCTTGGGATGAATAAATTCTTTAGTTTGCATAGTTATTCAAATAACATGAAAGTCAAGATAAACACCCTTAGTCTGAAAGGGAAAGAAAATATTTGGTGGGAAGATGTGAATAATGTCAGGGTAATTCAAGAAGAAGATTTGACTTGGGATGAGTTTTAGAGACTCCTCAAGAAGAATTACTTGTCGAAGAGGTACTATAATGACAGAGCTAAGAAATTTTATGAGCTACAGATGGATTATATAATAGATGATTAGTATACTAGCGTGTTCCTATAGGTTTTTAGGTATGTGCCTTATCTCAAGGACGAGAATGCTAAGATCCAAAAATTCATCAGTGGATTGTCAACAACATATAAAGACCAGATTAAGTTTGATGAGCCTAGATCATTAGAGGAAGCCATCATGAAGCTAAAGAATTGTTATGAGTAGTCAAAGTACAAATTTTAGGCTAAGCGTGACTTGAAAGGAAATGAGAAAGTTAAAGGGAAGTGACCAAAAAAGCTGGGAAGACCTTAGGATGAAGGTGAGAAAGAAAATGGGGTTCCTTACAAGAAGTTCAAGGAAGTTGAGAAGGGACATGGGTTGCAGCCTAGAGAGGAATAGAATAGAGATGATGGTAGGGGACCATTACAGTGTTGGATATGTGGCAAAGATCATCACAAGAAGGATTGTCCATTATACCATGGTGCTAGGCTTGAAATATATAGTGATGAAGTGGAACAGACAGTTGGGGATGCAGGTCATAGAATTCCTCTGATTTATAGCGTTGTGGAAACAGGCAAGAACATCATCAAGCATAATTTCTATTTTGATTGATATTGGACCTAATTATAGTTACGTTAATCTCAACTTGGTGGATAAGTGTGTCTTGAGAAAATAAGTGCACGCAGAGTCTTGGTTGGTGTAGTTGGCTACATGTACTAAAAAGAGATTTCATCATTGGGCAATAGCTTTTTTATTCAAGTTGAATGGTATGCCTATAGTAGCCAAACTGAATGTACCACCATTGGGATCATAAAGTATTCTTATGGGCATGAATTCATTGTAACTTCACAGGATCAAAGGATATTTTTATGACAAGGCTATTGAGTGTCTTAATGATAATGGGGAAAAGAGAATTATGCAAGGAAAGAATAAACCTACATCAGTGAGGATGGTCAACACTAAGCAGGCTAAGCACAATTGCAGGAAAGGAGGTGTGATGTTTGCAGTCCATATCTCTAGTGATAATGGTAAGGATGTTGCAGATGTAGAAATATACAAGAGGTACTCTATACTACAATCGTTTTAGGATGTGTTTCCAATAGATATTCCAAAGTTTCTTCTCCATAGGGAAGTGGAATTTTCTATTGTGTTGGTCGTAAGGGAAACACTAGCATCAAAGACACCTTACAGGATGAGCACACCAGAGTTACTAGAGCTGAGGTTGGAGCTGAAGGAAATGCTTGATAAGGGATACATTAGACCAATTGTATCACTTTGAGGTAAACCAATATGTTTTGTGAAGAAGAAGGATAGTACTCTCAAGTTGTGCATTGATTACACACAACTGAGTAAGGTGATGATCAAGAATAGGTACCCATTTCCAAGGATTGATGACTTTCCTGATCAGTTGAAGGGAGAAGCAATTTTCTCAAATATTGATCTAAGATCATGATATCATCAAGTGCGCATCAAGGAAGAGGACATCTAAAAGACTTCTTTCAGGACCAGGTATGGGCATTATGTGTTTGTTGTAGTTATATTTGGTTTGACTAATGCTCCAGCTATTTTTATGTGCTTGATGAATAGTGTGTTGCACCATTATCTGGAAAATCTTGTTATTATATTCATTGATGACATCATGATATATTCTAAGAATGAGGAAGAACATGTTGAGCATTTAGCAGTAGTATTGAGATTGCTAAGAGAGCATTAGTTGTATGCCAAACTTGGCAAGTGTAGTTTCTTTCAGACAAAGATGCATTACATGGGACATGTTGGTTCCAAAGAAGGCTAGTAGTAGATCCTGAAAAGATAAGGGCTATCATGGAGTGGGAAGCTCCTAAGAATGTGGATGAAGTAATATCATTAATGGGGATCGAAGGTTACTACAAGAGGTTCATTTAGAACTTCTCACGCATTGCATATCCCATTACATAATTGCAAAATAAAGGGAAGAAATTTGAATGCACAGAGCAATGTGATTCAAGTTTTGAGAAGCTGAAGAAATTTATGACAAATGGTCCAATTCTTAAGATTGTAGATCCAGATAAAGAGTTTGTGGTGTGTACAAATTCCTACTAGCGAGGACTTTGTGGATTATCAATGCAGGAGGGACATGTGTTATGCTATGAATCTAGGAAACTGAACGAGTGAAAGTAGAACTTTGCGACTCATGATCTTGAGTTGGAAATTATTATCCATGCATTGAAGATCTAGAGACACTATATTCATGGAAGGAGGTTCATATTTATAAGCGACCATAATGGGTTGAGATATCTATTTGACCAACTGAATCTGAATTTTAGGAAAGCTAGATGGTTGGTCACCCTCAATGAGTTTGACTTTGAGATCAAATAAATCAAGGGTAAGGAAAACAACATTGTAGGTGCTCTCAACAAGAGAGTGCAGATGAACCATTTTGTATCAGTGATCTCGTATCAGACAGATTTATAAGATCGGATCTTAAAGGCAGGACAACAAGATGACAGGTACATGGAGTTGTTGACAGTGTTGGACCCACCAATATTTAGGGGATCTCCTCGTATGAAGTACCAGCTAGACCTCACACCATTTGGTGTAGGAGTCCCATCAAGTATGATGCCCCGTTTCCATTATCTTAGAGATTTTCTTGAGCTCTTTTCGTTCAACACATGAGAGTGTTATGTTTGTATCTTCAAAAAGTGAGGTGAGTATGCCTCGTGAGTGCATAATGTAATTTTGTGTCTGAAATCTCTTGTTGTAAGGGATAGGGTAAAAGTGAGACTCAATATGAGAGGTCGTAGTACCAACTATGGAGAGACACATCTAAAACAAGAAGTGTTTGTCCAGCATCCAACAGAGTAGTCCACAACAGATGTGGCAGTCATTAAAACAAAAGTTCAAGGGAAAATACATACACCATCCAGCGAAGTAGTCCATGTGGGGGTGATGATCGTTATAACAAAGAAGAACAAGAATGGTTTGTCTAATGTTCTGCGGAGTAGTCCACACAGACGAGACAATAGTGATAAAGAGCAACGCATTTTCAACAATGTAAGCACTAAAATAACCAAAGTTGTTTAACTATCTTAGTACAGATTAAGAAAACATGCATTACAAATATTTAAAGAGTAGTTTTACAAACATACATAAAACATGCGTGAAAACATGTTGGCCTGAAATAGGCTTTTGAATTAAGAAAAACTCCCAAGACACATATGTACACCATATATCACTAGTCCTAGTAGTGGGACATTGGAGCCACTCCTCGCTCCTCAAATAATAGACTACAGAATCTCAAGGCTATGTGGGAGGAGCCAAGGTGAAAATTCCTTTCTCATACAATGGGATGGGTATATATAGCAAAGCTTGATGCTTGTCCCTTGTGACTCTTGGACTACCCTCGTGACTGTTCAACTTCCCATGAATTTTCAACAAACACAACTCTTCAACTTCTGTGTGCATCCATTCAACTTCACTTTAAATTACATTTTGTTACAGTGGACATGGCCCATAATGGTGATGTGGCTGAGATAGCTCAGGGCACAACTCGACATGACACTGCATACATGTACTAGATGACTGTGGTGTCCATGTCAATCTGTTGTGCTACTGAGTGATGGATGTACTTATCGCATGCTTTGTCTTCTCCTCCACATGGCATAGTGTTACGGGGTCTTCGATGGTCTTGGTCTTGCTGGATGGTTCAATACATGTGTTTCTTTCACTCATTTCTTGATATGCTTGGTACGTTTGTCCAGCTACAAGAAAATCTTCTAGCATGTGCACTCCCTCTTCATCCTGTTCATCATCTCGCCATGATCTACCAGTGTACCTATTCCTACAATTCACTCATGACGGGAAAAGATCAAATCCAAAACCTCCTAGTTTGGCATGACATGTTATTCTGATGTTCTGAGTGACAATGAGGGAAGAAAACTTACCGAGACAGCATAGAGCGCAACTCGACCTAGAATGAGGCATTCTAGGAGGACAACCTACAATGTCAGGAAAAACCATGTGGTGATCACTATGAGGTAGGATTGCACAATGAGAGTCGTCGGTTTCAGATGAAAGGTGGAACCCTGAGGGAAGCAATATTTCAGTATTTGGGTAGTTTTTATAGGGAAGATAGAGTGGGTTGTAGAGGGACTAATGTTTAGTTATACATAATTCATAGAGGGAAGACAGAGCAGGGTTAGAGGGGCACTTGTTGGACATGACTACCCAATCTCTAGGAACAGTGTAGGATAGTCAGCAAGAGAACTGCCAAACATGTTTGTGCAATTTCTGGAGGTAGGGAAGAGTAGGGTAGCAAGGTTCATCTAGTAAGTTTTGCACAATTTTGGGGAAAAGTGCAAACAAAGGAAATATATGATCAATTGGGTATATCTATACAATTTTGGGGAAAAACGCATATTGGGGTCTTAGAGTAGTGTTGGCTCTTGGTGGGAAATGAGGAGGATAGATGGTTGTGCTTGAGAAATGCACAGTTTAGTTAGACAGTGAGGTTGTTTCTATGCAATTCAGTTAGACAAGTTCTCTCGTATGGGATTGTGTAGTGCATCTTATGTGGGGGATATCCTCAAGCACTGAATAGTCCTGGTCAGTAGAGCGAGGTCAGTGAGGGCTGAGAGTTGGCAATGCATCTCAGTTGGGGTCAGGTGGAAGAGGGTTGTCTGGTCATGCAGTTTTTCAGGAAAATATCTAAGTGTCGAAAGAAAGAAAACTTGTGTAGACCAACATTGTGAACATACACTTAGCATACTCGACGACAAGACAACATAGACCCCCATGGAAACAAGACAAAACTTTCCCTTAGTGATACTATCTTAGAGTCGAGAGCAACAAGTGTGACACTTGTGATAGACCTTCAAATGACAATGACAACACTTGTGCGAAATTTTTTACAAATTTGTTGGTGGGTATGATGGATGTTAACATAGTGAAGACAACCCAAACACATAAAGAAAGTCTTTCAAACTCACCAGAACTAGATCACAAGAATGGGAAATAAATCAACATGCCGAAAGACGACCGCTGGTCAAATAAGAAAAAAGGTGGAAATGACTTCACAAGAGCTCATGGGGTGAGCTCGAGTGTTTGCAACCATCAAACGAAAAACCAAGGAAGGCTCCAAAATTTGGATGCAATCCAAATTTTGGAGGGTGTTATAGACACTACAAAACTTGGTGACACACTAGTTGAATACCAACTTCTCTGTTTTGGTTATTTTCCACACAGGGCCTTGACCTTTCGAGAAGTATTGATTCATTGTGCAGACCACTTTGGCTTCCCCACTTACTCCGCAGATAGACAACGTTCACCTTGTGTCGGCTTAGTTGAATAAAACACAAAAAATTAGTGAGATCACAATGTTTCAAAATGGGAAGAGTAATTTGGCTCGGGAGCTTAATATTTTCAAAGTATAATTTTTCATCTTTTGTGTTTCTCCACTACTCACAGGCCTGGAAAATACCCCGATAGAGTCACATAGAAACACAAACATTGCTCCACTTCTAGTGATCCTGGAAAGTACCCCTATGGAATTTCTTTCTTCACCTCTCTTTGCAGGAAGCCTTTCTCTTCTTTCTTTTTTGTTATTTTTTTTAAAAATGATTGTGCATAAGGACTTTTATTTTTTGAGGCAAAAGAGGGATCTCGACTTATTGAGAGTAGAAGAGGTTGTTCCTTCAGAGAAGCATGTAAGACATATGATTGAGGTTTTCTCATTTATATTTCCCCTTCTTTGTTGCTACTAGTTGGATAATCTTTAACACGCAGAGAAGAAAACTGATGATAGGCATGAGGTTTCCCAGACTAGACATGGGTTCATGGTTTGACGAAAACATTCCTCACAGATAGGTCATATTTTCCGTCAAGACTTCATCTTCCAAAAGTTACAACCAAGCACAAAGAAGACAGACGTAGGACTGTCCAAGCACTACAACATCACAAGACTCTTTGAACTTTAGCCACATGCACATTTAGAAGCCAGAATGCAGTGCAGGACAACACTTATTTACAAAATAAACAATTCAACAACAAAGGAGAGTAAATCAACAAAGAAAAGAACAAAACAGTAAAGCAAAGGGGAAAAATCAAATAAAATAACATAACAACAAGGAAATAAGTACATACACGGTGTGGGGCACAATCCCAAATCATTGAAAATAACATTGTAAGTCTTGGCCATTGACAGGGAGAGTGTCAATATTCCCATCAAGTGATTGTAAATGATACGTATATTGGCCAATCTTCTCGTGGATAGTAAATGGGCCAATCCATAGGGATTGAAACTCTGCATGTTTGCCTTTGTCTTCACAGGGTTTATCACACTTCAAGACTAAGTCACCCAAAACAAAGCTAGTGTTCCCTGCAGACTTCTTGTCAAAATATATCTTGATACGGTTTTGATGAAGTGTGAACTTTTATTTTCCTTTCACGCTTTCTCCCTATAGCATTTGTAATGTGTCCATCCCATGCTAAACCAATAGATATGACTTTCCTTGGGATTCTTGGGATAACTGGAGAGCAGGAAAGTAGATATTTGTTTGGAGGATGGCTTCTTTTCTATATACAAGGAAGTAAGGAGTTGGTATTTAGAGAG
The DNA here is from genome assembly GCA_000404065.3 of Pinus taeda. Lineage (NCBI taxonomy): Eukaryota > Viridiplantae > Streptophyta > Pinopsida > Pinales > Pinaceae > Pinus > Pinus taeda. The sequence goes on from APFE031602907.1 coordinate 27,305, forward strand.
GTTTTAGGTGTGACTCATTCATCCCATAAATAATTCACCAGAGCGGAATGCTAGTTTCGTTGTTCAGAGTAAATGGTCATTTTTGTGATGCAAACAATATATTTTTTTGTAGATTCAACATGACCATTTCCTTGCAGGTGTTAGTTAGTTAAATTATTTTAGACAATGCCATTTTTGAATGAAAATTCATAAAGATTTAACGTAGAAAAATACATTGCATTGTAAAAAACAAGTGATACAATAATTCCAAACCTTGAGATGATGTTCTATCTTAAGAATTTGATGACTTCCTAGTCATTCACTTGTTTCAATGGAACTACTTCTCTACACCATGTGAATTAATCTGTAGTAGTTAATATGTACTGGTGTTTCTTTATGAGTGTGGGAAAATCTGCCCAATGATGTCCAAGCCTCATGGATGGAATGGTTCATCCACTACAATAGGTTGCAGTGGGGTTGTTGACCTTCGTTTTCTATACGCAAATCTCTCATAGACTAGACACTTGCAGGCATAGGGATGTGCATCTTTAAATAATGTAGGCTAGTAGAAACTGACCCGCATGACATTGTGTGTTGTTTTGTTGCCCGCAAAGTAACCCTTGGTTGGTCCTTCATGGAGATCACGTAACACCTTTTCCAAATCCTCTACCTACATGCAACTGGGAAAAACAACGTTGTGATGTTTTTTGTGAAGCACTTCATGCACCAACTGGTAAGATAAATCTTTCAGTCAAAGTGCCCTCTTCTGTTGCATAGAGAATTGAGAGGGAATGGTGTCATTCTCAAGATACTGATGCACATTGGAGTACCAAGAGTTTCCATGTGAAGTGGGGGGGCTCGCTCAACAATATACATTTAAATTTCTTTCTCCCAGTCCATGATCTCTATTTCTTCCTCTTGTGCATGTACTCCTTCAGCTAATAATATACAAAGATGATGACCCTTTGTGGTGTGAACTAGCTTGATGTCAAGATCATAATCTTGCAGTCTAGTTAACAAGTTTGCTCGTCTCTCACCGAGCGTTTACTGAACAAGTAGTGATCGGACTGCTACGTGTGGCACAATGACAATGCAGTGATTTTTCAAAAGGTACAGTCTGAAATCTTTAACCATCTTGTATACAACATATGCTTGTTTTTCCATGGTGGGATAGTTTAGTTCAGGTCCTTGCAAGCTTGTTCTCATGAAAGAGAGGGGTTGTTCATTTTTCATCTTGTCTTTCTGAGTGATCACAATAGCGAACGAAGTATCAAAAGCAAACATGTAGAGCAAGAAATATTTGTTGAGGTTAGGGTTGTACATTGTAGGTGCCTCTACTATAACCTACTTAATTTAGGCAAACACTTCCTTTTCCTTCTTTTCCAAACTCTACATTATGTCCTTGTTGGTCATCTCTTGAATGGGTTTGACAATCTACACATAATTAGACATGAATTTTCGAAGGATTTTGATCTTCCCCAGGAAGGACAACATAGTTTTCTTATTCACGGGATGAGGAATCTGCGTGATGGTCCAGACTTTGTGTAGATCTATCTTGATCCCACTCTTGGAAATGATGTTCCCAATGAGTTTACTCTTAGACACTGTGAAGACGCTCTTCTTTGGATTCAAGAATATCCCGTACTTCCGACAATGCTCAAAGGTTTTATTAAGATGGCACGGGTGGTCTGATTGATGCGTACAGAAGATTTTCATGTCATTGAGGTATACAACTACACTCTATCCAACGAGCCCATGGAAAGTGATGCCAATTTGGTGGCATGGGTGCAGGAAATATAGACAACTTCGTAACTCTATCTACAATTTCTTCAATATATTGCCAAATTCCTCCTTCTCCTCTTATTCACGTATCAGTCATTTACTGTTAAACTGACAACCTCATGGGTTTTCCTCTAGAACCCCAATCCTTGTTATTGCCACAATTTATTACGCAGAGCCCTTATACTCTATCAGGACTATAATTCCAAAGGAATTACACAAAAGCACTATCGATGCTTTAAAAATGAGGAAACTGCATTTTCAATGCAAAATACACAATTGGTGGGGATTTTGTTCCAAAGGAAAAACACTATCGACACTTTTAGCCATTGTTCCAACTTTCAAATAGTCTTCATGTTAATTCCAAAGAATGACGCTATCTGCGCTTTAAATGGTCCTTCCATCTCTCTTCCTCCGATATGATAATATATATATTATCGGAGATCACAATCGGCGATCCCAGTATTCCAAGGCTAAACTCCTCCACTCCAAACTTGCGATGCAATACACTTGAGGACCCAATAACTTATCTACCTTGCTCTATATTATTTCAGGTCCGGATTGTCTGGTTATCAGACTTCGGCAGCTCCAAAGGACCTTCCCACTCCACTTGCGGTTCTCCGATGCGATAAGGTTCGGACCCAATATGGGTATCAACCTGAATCAATAAAATTTCAAATCCGGAACTCTTTTCGGACTAAGTAATTTCATTATTTGGAGTAGCATGATCTGGATTATCCACAGTATTATGTTCATTCTGTTGAATTTTCAAACCCCAAAGGGGGTCCATTATGAAGACTAAAATTGATAGATTTTGGTCCTGATGATGGACCCCCTATGGGGTTCGAAACATTGACGGAATGAACATAATATTATGGATAATCTGGATCATGCTACTCCAAAAAACTACCACAGAAGCTTAAAGTCTAAAATTTCATTACTTTCTGTGTAAATCAAAGTTTTGGCCGCGGTACTCTATACAATGATTTAAGAAGCTTGTGCTCACTGATATGAAGGAAAAAAAATTTTAAAGGCTTCAACCTAAACATTAATGGGAAAATAATTCTAATTCATTGATATTCAAACTCAGATAAAAGCAATTGAACTGATACACGCATACAATTATCAATTAACAGAGGACCCCCAATATAGATACACAGAGAGAGGTTTTCTCAAATGATAATACTTCTGGGCACTCTCTAACTCTAAGCATCCCATTATTTCATTTTATATATAGTAGATAAGCCCTCTTGGTCCTTATCCATACAAAAGCATGCCTTTTACATAAAGCGCTTTAAAGCAGTCATGCATAAAACTTATTATCGCTTCTCCATGAGAAATTATTACAGAATGACTTTATTCTTAATTATATCCCTATCTTAAACTAGAAACGCATGGAAATTTCTGGCTAAAGGACCCCACTCCTTTTCCTGTAGATTTTTTTAGATTTTTTGGAATTAAGTTTGAAGATTTTTCCTCCAAGTTGCATGGTCCTACATCACAATTACACGCTAAAATGTAGTGCCTATGTTTACCAACACAAATGGCATTCTATAATAAGCAAACATACCCCACTTGGTACAGAAGGTTGTTTTAAGCAGGCTCTGCTACCAAAACTTGATTCTATCTTGAGAAACTGTTTAGCAAAGAGAACATCTATGCTCTAGATATTTTTTGTAATATGTGCTCCATAGAGGGCACTAGGTAGTTATCTTTCTCTGAGGAATTGTTTAGATTTTGAATATCAACACACAAATGGATCTCCCCATATTTCTTTCTAATAAAGACAAAATTTGAAACCCATGTGGAATGATGAGCCTTGTAAATGATCTGAGAATCCAATAGCTTAGTCAGTTATTTTTGTATGAGAGGCTCAAGTGATGGATGCACCTTCCTTAGCTTCTGCTAAAATGGCTTGGCCCCTTCTTTGATTGGAATGAAGTGTTGGATTATTCGCATGTCATATGTTTTCAAGTCATCCTATGTCCATGCAAACACATCAAGCTACTATTTGAATAGGAAGACAAAATATTGAAGCTCTTTTGGTGTGCAACATGTACCAATATTTACGAACTTGAGATCTTTTTCCATTCCTAGATTAATCTATTTGTACAACATTGTGGAATTGTGGGTTTGGCATTCATGAGCCCCTAAAAGCGGTTCTACAAGTCATATAGCTTCTTGAGGGACACCACACAATTGGGGATGAGGCTGCCTTTACTATCATCAAATTTGATCTACATAGTCTGCTTGTGTTCATATTCATCTATCGTTGCATCCTTGAAGACGTCAACACTGGCCATGAAATGTAGTATCTATTGATCATCATAAAAAAGACATAAATTAGTGATGTTATCATGGATAGATGTATCATATAAAATTTCAATAGAAAATTTATCCCTAAGAAGTGTCATCCTAGTAGCTTCATTTGCCAGAGCATCTGCAACTACATTATGTATTCTTGTGTTGAAGCAACTACAACCACCCTCCAAAATTTTTCCTTAGCTTTGTTTTCGAGCCTCCCTACCAGCCATCCTTAACAGCATGTCTTGCACTCTCAAGTACACAAGCTTCACTGGTTTTCTTGCAGCATGATAGCCTGCGCATGATAGCTTGTTGCATTCCCCTCACAAGTTTCTTCCCCGGACTTGGTACCACTACAAACTAAACAAATTCCTCAAGAAATTGCACAATTTTGGAGGGGAACTTGCCTTCCCTCTAGAAATTGAGGAATCCTCACTAGAAGTCTACTTGCCTTAGGAATTAATAAAATTCTTCCTATCAACCTTCCCTGGAAAAGCTACACAATCCTATCCAGCAGGATTTTTCAGTGCAAAAATTGTGCAATCCTGGGCAAAAGTCAACTGCTTAGCCTAGAAATTGCACAATCCTTCTGGGCAGCTAGCAGAGCTTCCTCCCAGAAACTACACAAAAGTTACCCTCAGTCAAGCAGGATGTTGCATGTGCCATCAGGTTGACTAGTTCCACCCAGGACCGAGAAAACTTGACTTGCATGCATGGGCTTATTTTCCTGAAATAGCAAAAAGAAACATGCAAAAGTGCATTCTAAGATTTTAGGGAGCTATTTTTAGCAGCTGGAGGTTACATGCAAAGATCATTTTAGAATCTTTCCTCCAAGTGTCACTTTTTGCTATATTTGTGGCATGCACGTCATGAGCATCAAACTTATTTATTCGACGCTTTAGATCTCACTTCTTCGCATTGATCTTGGAGTTTTGACATCCCACAGAACATTAAGGAGTCTTTGACACATCTAGCTCAATTATTCACAGGTAAGTCCTCTTAACTTGTCTTCTGTAGCATTTCTATCGCTTTTCGTGCCTTGACTTGTGTGAGTTCTCTCTCCTTGATTTCTGTGAATGCTTGCTATCATTTGGATCTATATTAGCTTGTATTAGCACCATTTCAATTTTCATTAGTATCTCACTATTCTCGCATGCATGAAACTACTTTTCATGAATGATCGCTGATTCAGCGACTCGCTTCACACACATGCATGTTGTTTCGTTTTATAAATATTTCATTCATTGTTTGCATGCATGATCATTCACTCCTACTTACACTCAGTATCGACATGCATTCACATTCACAATTACTTTCCTTTGCCCGTCGGCAGGTCTGGGAAACATTGGCCCAGGCTCTACCTCACAAAGATACCATTGTGCAATTCAGAGAGGGAAGGCTCTGCCTTCCTCCAAGAAAATGTGTATTTTTTCCTATTAACTATCCTCTAGTCTTACATTGAGCAATTCTGAGAGGCAGTGACTGTTGGCCCAGAAAATTGCACAATGCAGTCACTGGGCCGACAACCCTTTCTAGTTGGAATTACTTATTGCGCAATTCCAGCAACCAGCATGGTATTTTGGATTGCACATTGTGTAATACCAGTAGCCAGCCAGCCTCCCAACAACCCGAACTTCCTTTTGCACAGTTCTGGCAACCAGTCTCCAAGCCTCCTCAACAAAATTGTACAATCCTCTCCAGTCAATTCCCAGGTATGTTGCATGTCGTTCCTCAAGTTTTCTTTGGTTTTAGCTGACAAATTTCTTACCACGCATGCTGCCATGTCTCCAGATCTACCAGGTGTTCATCCATCTCTCAGTATTTCAGTATCAAAGGTCTCCAAGAGAGAAGAATGAAAGGACACTGACAGAAGTGTAACTAGAGTAGCAGTCGAAAGAGTGTCTATAAGTTTGTCGATTTATGAAGACACCAAGCTAATTGTAGATAAGGACATCAAGCTAAAATGGAAAGAGGTCAATGATGCATTTGCAGGCACAATTGGGGAAGACCTCAAAGACTTCCAAGTCTATGTGAACATCCACAAGTCCAACTTGCACCGGATTGCATGCAGGTATCCTGTTTTCCCATGCACGAACATGATACATTGGATCGTCTCACACACTAATCCCGAGGTGATGACATTGAGAAGTGTCAGCGGGACAAAGATTATGAACAGATGTATCATGTGTTGAATCCAGTGGTCACCATGGAGATACCTGTCAACATACCCAACAATAATGCTAGCTCCAGAGATATCTTGAATAACAAGGTGAAGGAGCTAGCCAAATCCAGGATGACAGCCAATGAGATCTACAAGAAAAAGATACTATGGAAGATGGATCAATAATTGGTCGTCTTTGCATGTCACTTGTATTGCAAAGAGAGCACGAAATCCTTCCCACAAAGTTGGGTGTTTGCGTTGGACCAACTAGTCAGTGAAGGAAAATCATGCAGTTGGTCTGACATGTTGGCTCACAAGCTGAAGGAACAAGTAACAAGAGCTCGACAACCACTTGTCCTCTTACATCTTGGATGCAATCTGTGCCCATCAGGAGCTCCCCGACTTGAAGTGGGCATGGACATCGATGGAGACCTCTGTGAACATTTATTGTAAAATGTTGTCCGAATGCAGCTCCAAAGGATTTATCACACATCTATCGGATCATTTTTTCACCCTCGTGTACAAGATGATATTTGAATAGGATCCACCTTGCATGTTGAAGGGAGCAATGGAGGCACTGATTGATATAGTAGATTGGTATTCCTCACCATCTGACACCTTCATATGGATGTACAACACGAAGAAGCGTCGGCATGTTTTAACGAAGTTTGCCTTGGACAAGCTCTTCATGCAGGAAGTGTCATATCACATCTTGGCAAGATTGTCATCTAGGTTGCACCAAAAGAATAAGGCACCTTGGAATTCTCTTCCATTACAGATTTAGTTATATGAGATATGAAATTTCAAGCATGTGGATGTCAAAGTAGAGGATATCAAGAAATATACATTCAATGCTCGAAGCTATAATCCATATGACCTACATTGTCTTGTAAAAAATCACTACATGAGAGTACAGTCTCAATGGATCCATAGGGCATTTCATTGGGCAGAGGAAGACCCATGGAGATGTTGTTACAACTTCTCCAAGCCCAATGAACCGGTCGACATCGATGTGGAATGGTTAGCGAAGTAGCATGAAGTAGCATCTAGAGAACAACAGTAGCATAGGTGAACATTCCAGTGCACAAAAAAGGAAAGAGTAAGATTGTCGACAACATGGGGGAGGAACAAAGTTGGAAGTCTCGAGAAGACCCACTTATGCAGAAAGCAACTTTGGCAATAGAGGTGAAGACACAACAACGTAACAAGAGAAATGCACAAAGGTATAGAGAAAAATGGAGAATGGAGGAAATATTGAAGGAGTTGCATGAGTTGAAGAAGCAACTGTGGAAGGAATAGGATTTGTGGATATAGGAGAAGGAAGCGCAGCAACAATATGTATCCTAAGGGGTGCAACATGTACAGATAGATGAAACTACACCTGTACAGGTAGTGGACTCATCCAACCAGCTGGCACCTAGCAGACAAGGTGAGCAATAGTAAGAGAAGGAATTTGCTGAAGAGATTGGACAAGTGCTTGAGTAGATGGATATGGACATGGAGCAACAGGAGTTAGAGCAAGACATCAACCTCATGCCTCACACCCAAGAGGTTGACCCACTAGCTTCACCAAATCTACAAGAAAAGTAAGTCCCAAGCGACCAAGGAGACACTGAGATCCTTGGAGACAATATGAAGGGAGAGATGCACAACATCTCATGTGATGAGTCCCAACATAGAGTTGTGCAATCTCGCAGAGTGTCCACTCTAGTAGATCACACATCTCTTACATATTTTGAGGAAAGAGTGATCGTGTCTCATGTGCACAATCATCTAGGAGCATTAGCCAATGCTACCAGATCATATGTCAAGGCCACTAGCTCGAGTGTTCTCTTCTTGATAGTAAAGAAAGAGTTAATGGCTAAAGAGTTACAGGTGGCTAAGCAAGGAGGAGAATTGGTTACAAAACCTACCTACGTAGAGTTGAAGAAGGAAATACTGGATGAAGTATTGTCACGTGACACAATCATGTGGGTGTTGTATTCCCAGTTTGGTACCGTGCATAAGGCAATTGTCCATCTCAATGATTGGAAACAACGATGTGCTAGGAGAGTACGTACCTTGTCGAACATGCATGGTGTTGATGATTACATGAAAACATGGACAATGATATACAAGGGAGCCCCTTTACATTTGCCCAAGATGATGAAGCCAAGAGTGGTAAAGTTGAAGCCACGCATTCAGAGTTAGATCTGGAACTATGAAGATCTCTCGAAGATCATCACTAGTCTACACACTTCCCATGGATAGGTATTCAGGAGTATGGATGTTATTGTGCGCGCACATGCGATCCCATCTATTGGTACAATCACCTAGGCAAATACGAAGGCATAGGTCCAACTAGAACTTGACTCATACTTTGACGACTTGATGCACATAGCCACTAGCCCAAACTTGGTGATCATTGCAAAAACCATGCACAAGTATGTCGTCGGTATGTTTGCACTTAAGACAATGATTCACATGTTATTATCTAGGTTGGATAGAGGACCCCAAGCAGTGTACCCAGATGCTATGGAGGCAAGAGTTCATTTCTAGAAAGATGTCACCTTAGAGTACATGGACACCATCATGGACTACCAATCCTGGCATCAGTTCACTAGTGTCAACCACCATGACAATGTCGAAGATCTGGTTCTCCTAGAGTTTTTTGAGTCATAGATATGTCTTGCATGGCTTGCTAAAGCCTATTTTGTCTCACATGGGTAAATATGCAGATTGTATGTAATGTCTTGTCAAGTGTAAGCTCAAGTGTTTATAGTTGAATGTAATAGTCATGGAGTAGATGAAGAGTCATGAGGGTATATGAACTGTCACAAAGGGGAATGTCAAGGGCCACCCCACCCTTTGCTATAAATACTCCCTCATAACTCATTGTAGAGGCTTTTGGTCAGCCAAGCTTCTAATAGGAGTAGCTTAGAGAAAGCTTGGACAGGATTGTAATGAGCCTTGGCTTCTCCACTATGCAGAGCTACTATATCTCTTTAGAGCAGTAGGCAGTAGTGACTGTAACATTTCACTATCAGAACTGGTGGTTGGTCATGGTTGTATTGTATGAATGGAACTTAAACTTCTTAATATAACAGAGCAAGCATTTTTCATGCATATGCCATATTGTATTTCAGTTATTTTGCTTACTGTAAATGATATATGTATCTATTTTCTTACGCATGTATGTGTAGATATTTTATGTATATGTATGTATGAATCTTACTGAAATGTGTTGTTGGCTTAACCATCACTTTGGGTTCCTAGCATACTTGCCTTCCATGTTGTGATGCATCTTTGCTCGTGTGTTCCCTTCTTAATTCCATGATCTCACAGGTTTCCAAGGGGCACACTCACCTCACCCTCCATGTGTTAGAACCACTCATGTACCTTCCTTGACTTACTACATTTGTCACACCCTTGCTACCAACAGGGACATATTACTTTCCTTTGTGTGAAAACACATTCAAGGTGATACTATATAACCCACTGTTGGGACTCCTACACCAAACGGTTTGAGGTCTAATTGCGACTTCTTATGGAGGAGATCCCTTGACATGTTAGCGGGTCTAGCACCATCAACATCTTGGTACATAAATGATATTCAACGATAGGAAGTTAGAAATAAGTCGCCATAACTCTCATTGGTAACTCTTAAGATGAGGTGAAATACAATGTATGGTGTTACATACCTAACATAACATGATCTATGAATCACCTACCAATTTAAGAACATCAATGTCAAGGTTGATGGCTTTTTGTAAGCCCAAAATGAATGCTTCATTCTTGCTTGTGTTGTTTGTTCACTCGAACTCCAAGGAGCTTGAGACAAAGTGTTTCCTTTGCAATGGGTTTGTCAAAACACAATTGGCTCCAGTGCCCTCTTGTATCTTGGATCTGTCAAAGTATAAGGTTCACACGTTATCTGTACAAGGACCACTTTCCATTCTACTACTATTGTTACTATTACAATCTATGGTACAAGTTTCATTTACACCAGCTGGGAAAGGAAGGAGACCCAATTGTGTGTCTGGTAGGGTTGGGGCAAGCTATGCAAGATAACACCCCAGCTGCAGTTCCAGAAAGCAATTGCCAAACATAAGTTCTACGAAAGAAAACGATTCATTTTCACCATTCAAGGGAGTAATGTTATGTCTCATATATCTTTTGGACAACACCTCGATCTAGTTACTTTTTCCCTTGTGCGGAAGCCATAGGTGTGACCAGTCCATAGCAAAGTATCCTTGCAACTTGCTACACCAGTCTCTGCTAAGCAGTAAGCCACATGCTTTCAGGATGTCCCCAGTCACAATGTTAATGAACTAGTGAACTTATCCATCAGCCGATAAACAGATGATCACATCCCAAAGTTCACCAATGGTTGGAACACTTTCTATCAAGATGGATGGTATCCATAGGCTTACTAGTCCATTGATCATTGATCTGCTTAGCAATAGAGAGTGGCATCACATTGACTGAAGCAGCATAATCAACCAAAAGGTTGTGGACATTGAAGTTAAATATTTGGAATGACAACAAAAATGGTGGGCAGAGCGAGTTCACTTCCTCCATGCAAAGAAAATTGAGCATGTATATGAGTCAATAGACTTACTTAGCTCATTGCTGGAAGAGGAAGCACTATCTATGGATGTTTTCTCCAATGTGCTGAAATAATATCGTGCTGACCCGTGATCTTGGTTAACTCATAAAGGGACATGTTCGCATAGGTCTTTTTCATGTCTTCAACAATGTTCTAATCTAGAGCAGAAAGGCTCATGAAGATGTCTGTGGGTAGACTTGTGTTTGTGTTGTCTAGTGGGTTTCTTTTGTCTTTGTTGGTCACAAACATAATTTTAGTTGTAGCTATCTTCTCGGACTTGCTTTGTATTTTCTATGTTGAGATAGCTAGCGTATCAACTGTTATGAGCAATTATTGTCTTACTTTTTCTCTCGGTACCTCAAAAACAGTGGGGGCCCCTTAACTCCTCAAACTATATCGATTGTTTTTCTTTGGGGCAAGATGGTCGCTCGGAGGCTCCTACTTAGTGGTTGTCTTCTGGGTAGCATTAACACATTGATACATGTTGATTACATTCCCACCACTTGGAGCTTCATTAGATGTAGTAGATTCCTCCTCATCTTTACCCTCCAACTTAGCCTACTCACTAGCCATAAATTGTTCATTCAACTGTGTAGCCAATTCGCTCATTACTTGGTTCCATCCTTGGCAAGTCCTCTCTAAATGTCATTTGCCATGGAATGTGGAATAAGGATATGTCATGATTTCATCCAGGTTGAACACAAGGTCAGAGCTTTGCATAGTTTTGGCCAAGTGAATACTACTACTCAAAGTTGAGTTCTTCTTCTGTGAAAATTTGGGTGGCCTATTGTTCACGGTTATCTCACTCATCAGTGCTTCAGTTAAAAAAACTTTTGTTTACAAGGACTTGATGAGATGAGTAAGGTTTTCAATTTCATTTGCTTCCTTTTCCTTTGCCTTAATCTCAATAGTCTGAGACCTCCTACATATGTCTTTGGATTCCTTACCTCATCCATCATCTACAATGACTCCAATAGCATGCAGGTCTTTCTCCACAACAATTTCCTCTTGGAAATTTTACAAAAGTGTTGGTTTCACAGCTTGCATGATGAACTGAGCAATGTTGGTCGACAATGCAGACATGTAGTAGTCAACTGTGATGAAGTCATGAGGTTTGGTGTCTGTTGTGAACTTGTTCAATATTGAGTTAAACCTCTGCTTAAAATCTTTAACTTTTTCTTTCTGCTCCATCTTAAGGCTACCCAACTCTTTTAGAAACATGACAAGGGTTTTTTCTTCATCAAAATTCTTAAGGAAAATTCTCTTCAACACCTCCGAGTTCTAAATGGAGTTCACATGAAGGTTGTTGTACCATACAGTTTCTCTCCCATCCAAGTTACATGGAAACATTCTACATGTGACATCGTCATAATGCACCTCAAGTGTCTGCAGATGTATGTAGAACGTGTCTAGATGGTATTCTTCCTTCACTACTCTGTCTGGGTCATACTTTGTTAACAATTTCTTTGTGTTTCTTGTCCTCTTGTGCAAGACACCTAGGAGTGCCAATGGGCCTTAGGTCATCCATTCTATTTTTTTTTTGGCCATGTTTTCCTCTTCTTCATCCTCCTCCTCTTCTTCTAAATCTGACGGTTCAACCTCTAAAAATTTTGGTTCATATCTACCTCCACCTCCTCTATTTCCTTCCCCTCCGCTTCCTCCACCAAAACCTAAGCCCAAGAGTAAGAGGTTATCTTCCTCTCCTACTAGGAATATTGGAGGTTCCTCTTCATTTTCAACATCTTCTGCTAGCTCTTCAAGAGTGGCAAGGATTGCTTCTTCCACAGATGAGACTACCACTTCAATGGGTGTAGTATTTTTCTTCCTTTGTGAATAGGGAAAAGTATGCACTCTTGGAATCAATCCAACATATTTAGAAAACTAACAGGTAATGGGGTGGAAAACATGGATGTGATGATTTGGGTCTGGGAGGTGAGAAGTAATAAAATTCAGAGTGGCACATGCGTGAGAGGGAATTTGTGTTAATGCCTTGACCAGATGATAGATAAGTGGGGTTGCTAGGACATTCATCCATAAACTTTTGGCGGCCTTCGTTCTAGCACTAGAAATGTTGATAGTGCTAGACCCTCCAACATTTAGGGGATCTACTAGGTATGAAGTCACAACTAGACCTCACACCATTTGGTGTAGGAGTCACATCCAGTACGATGGCTTGGTTGCCATTATCTTAGAGATTTGTCTTATCTCTTGTTGTTCAGCACATGAGAGTGTTATGCTTGTATCTTCAAAAATTCAGGTGAGTATGTCTACTAAGTGTGCAATGTAACTTTGTGTCTAGACTCTCTTACTATAAGGGTGAGGGTAAAAGTGAGCATGTAGATGAGAAGTAGTAGCACCACCAAGTGAGAGACAAACACGAAACAACAAGGGTCTATCTAACATCTAGTGGAGTAGTCCACAGTGGATGTGGCAATCATTGAAACCAAATTTCAAGGGAAAACATGTACACCATCTAGCAAAGTAGTCCACATGGGGTTGATAATCGTTATAACCAAGAGAAACAAGAATGGTTTGTCTAACATTCTATAGAGTAATCCACACAATTGAGACAACAATGATAAACAATATAACGCACCTTCAACAATGTAAGCACTAAAATAATTGAAGTAGTTCAACTACCTTAGTATAGGTTAAGAAAACATGCATTACAAATGTTTGAAGAGTAGTCTTACAAACATATACAAAATATGCGTGAAAATGTGTTGGCCTAAAACATGCTTATGAATTAAGAAAAAGTCCCAAGACACATATGTACACCATACATCACTAGTCCTAGTAGTGGGATATTGGAGCCACTCCTTGCTCCTCAAAGAATAGACTACAAAATATCAAGGCTATGTGGGAGGAGCCAAGATGAAAAGTCATTGCTCATACAATGGGAGGGGTGTATATAGCTAAGGGTGATGCTTGAACCTTGTGACTCTTAGACTGCCCTTGTGATTGTTCAACCTCCCATGACTCTTTGACTTCTCTATGCATCCATTGAAATTCACTTTACAATACATTCAGTTACAATAAATATGGCCCATAATGGTGATGTCGCCGAGAAAGCTCATGACACAACTTGACATGACACTGCTGACATGTATTGGCTGATTATGGTGTTAATGTCGAGTTTCTGCGCTGTTGAGTGATGGATGTACTCATGGTGTACTTTGTCTTCTCCTCTACATGGCATAGTGCTTTGGAGTCTTTGATGGTCTTGGTATTGCTTCATGGTTCAATACATGTGTTCCTTTAACTGTTATAAGAAAGTCCATCCAGGTGCAAGAACGTCTTCTAGCATGTGCACTCCTTCTTCATCTCATTCATCATCTAGTCGTGATCTACTAGTGTTCCTGCAATTCACTCATGACGGGATGACATCAAATCAAAAACTTCCTAGTCTAGCATGATGCATTGTTCTTATGTATCGGTGATAGGGAGGGTAGAAAACTTACTGAGATAGCACAGAGCAAGCTCAGGCTGGAATGAGGCATTCTGGGAGGACAACCTTCACTGTCAGGAAAAACTGCGCAGTGACCACTAGGAGGCAAGATTTCATAGTGAGAGTCACTAGTGTTAGCTATAAGGTGGGACCCTAAAGGAGGTAGCTTCTTTGTAGATTTCAGAGGGAAGACAAAGTGGGTTACAGAGGGACTCTTGGTTAGTTTTGTGCAATTTCCAGAGGGAACACAAAGAAAGGCTACAGGGGGACCTACTCGAAATCACTTTGCAATCTCTAGGAATAGTGAAGGACAGTTAGTAGGGGAATTTCTAGACATGTCTATGCAATTTCTCGAGGCAAGGTAGAGTAGGGAAGCAAAAGTCATCTAGGACATTTTCGAAAATTCTGGGGAACAATGCAAAGCAAGGCACCAAATGACCATATGGGAATTTTTGTGCAATTTTGGGGTATAGTTCAGACTGGGGTCTTAAAATACTGTAAGCTCCTGGCAGGCAACGAAGAGGGTCAATGGTCGTGCTTGAGAAATGTGTAGTTTAGATGGACAGGGAGGTTGTTTCTACACAATTCTAGGAGGAAAACAGGTTTATCACCTTCGGGATCATTGTGTATTGGAGCTAATCTTGAGGAAAACCTCAAGCACTACACAATTTCGAGTAGTAGAGCAAAGTTACTGAGGGCTGAGACTCGATAGTGTAGCTCATTCGGGGTCTAGTGAGAGAGGCTTGTTTGGTCGGACATATTTTCAGGAAAATGTCTAAGTGTCTAACGTAGGTAGACTTGTGCATACTAACATTGTGAAAATACACTTATCATACTCAATGAAGAGACAACATAGACCTCCATGAAAACAAAACAAAACATGCCCTTAGTGAGACTGTCTTAGAGTTGAGGGTGAGAAGTGAAACACTTGTGATAGACCTTTGGATGAACGTGATGACACTAGCGTGGAATTGATTACAACTTTCTGTGTGGGTACAATGAATGTTTACATTAGAAAAGACAACCCAAACCCACAAATACATCCCTTCAAACTCACAAGAATTATATCACAAGCATGGAAAATCAGTTAACATGTCGAAAGATGACTGCTAGTGAAACAAAAAAAAAAAGTGAAAAAGACTTCACATGATCTCATGGGGTGAGCTCGAGTGTTTGTAGCCATCAAAGGAAAAACCAAGGAAGGCTCCGAAATTTGGATGGAAGCCAAAATTTTGGAGGGTGTTGCAGTGACTACAACAGGAGTTTATGCATAGGTTATAACAACAAGTTATAGGTGATCAGGATGTGGATTATCGTCTCATGGTAGATGGCTTGGTGAGATTTAGGAATAAGATCTATGTGTCAGATGAGAGTGGGCTTAGGAAGCTTGTCATGAGGGATTATTGGCATGGGATCACAATATAGATAATGAGTATAACATGTCTATGACTTTCATTCAAAGGGTTAAATGTATTCATAATGAACTCAAAGAAAAATATGGTGGGAATTAGACAAAAGCTAGTCTAGTCGTTCAAAAGGAATGTTGTATGGAAATACGTTATGAACTTGAGGAATTCTTTTTTCAAAAAGTGGCAAAGTAAATTGTGAAATATTAACAGTTATGGATAACATTTTCTAGTTGTCATCTAGAACTAGAGAGCTATGGGAATTGATTAATGATATTTTTGACATGTCGGAGAACATTGGCATAAAAAACTAGAAGGACAAAAAGTGTAAACCATTGATATGTAGTAGCAGTAAATCATGTCCTGCAATGAAGCTCCTTCTAGAAGATATGACTATCACACCTTGGAGAGCATTTCAATAAGTGAAGGATGAAAAAATTGTCAAAATAATATTATCTCGTGTTAAGTCAAGGAAATTATCATTGGAGAGAGAGACATAGGGAGGGAGCTAGTGACAAAGATGGAGGGTGGGGGGAAAGAGAGAGAGAGAGAGAGAGAGAGAGAGGCGAGAGAAAGGAAGGAAGAGAGAGAGGAGGGGAGAGAAAATAAGAGTGGGGGGTGAGAGAGGGATGAAACAACAAATACATAGTGAGATAGAGGTGGAGAGAGAGAAGGAGTGACAAGGGATAGATCGAAAGAGGTAGAGCGAGAGAGGAGAGGAGAGAAGAGATGTAATATGTGGGGAGAGAGATAGGGAGAGAAGGACAAGAGAGAGAGAGAGAGAGGGAGAGAGGGATTGGGGGGCGAGAGACAAAAAAAGGTGGGAGAGAAAGGGAGAGAGAGGAATTAAGAGAGAGAAGGAGAGAGAGATGCAGTTGGAGGAGGTGAGAGAGGGAAGGAAGAAGAAAGACTTAGAGGGAGAAAGGTAGAGAGAGAGAGGGAGTGACAAGGGAGTGATGGAGAGAGAGTGATGGGGAGAGGAGAGTGAGAGGGAAGAGAGAGAGAGAAAAAGATGAAGAGGGAGTGATGGAGGGAGAGAGATAGACGTGCAGAGAGAGTGTGTATGTTTGGGGGTTGAGATAGAGAGATGGAATAAGAAGGTGACATAGATACAAATATAGTATTATATAGCCAACCTAGATCCATTTTAACGTAGATTTATCAAGCGCTGAGAGGGATTCAATATCTCGAGGTGAAAACCTCTTTTTTGAGTGCAAAACTTGAGGAAACATTTTCACCTCAAGAGATTTGATCCCTCGTGAAGCTTGACAGATCCAGGTTAAGATGGATCTAGGTTAGTTATTTAATACTATATAATATCCGTATTTGTATCTATGTGACTCTTTCTTATTCCCTCTCTCTATCTCAACCCCAAAATATATGCACTCTCTCCACATCTATCTCTCTCTCTCTCCCTCCCTCTTCGTCTTTGCCTCTCTCTCTCTTCCCTCTCACTCTCCTTTCTACCTCACTGTCTCTCCATCACTCCCTCTTCACTCCCTCTCTCTTTACCTTTCTCCCTCTATGTATTTGTTTTGTTTTTAAATTTTGTTTTATCTTTTTCTTTTAGTTAAGATATTAGTTTTTTTTGTAATTTATTGGTTTACATATATTTGCAGGAAAATGGCATCAAGGAAGGTTTCTATGAAACTTTATGGACCAAAGAAAATAGTTACATCATCTAGAGATAGAGGTGGACCCTCAAAAAATACTTCCGAACAAACTTGACCTAAGCTAATAATTACAAGACTAGCAAGTGGCTTCTCAAAGGAGAAGAAGACATTTTCTTACTAGAGGAAATCACAAGAAGTGAGTTAAACACAATCTGCATGGTTTTTGAAAGATAGAGAAGATGAAGAAGATAGGTAGATATATCTATATGCTAGTGTGATTTGCGATGGTGGAAATTATGAGGTGTTGGGAAAAGTACTACACATATGTTAGATGTTAATGTACTACATAATATTAGATATTAGTTTGCATTGTCAATGTATGAAACAAAGGATGACTCTACAAGGATATGTAAACAAATCATAAATAACATTGCAAAAAGTATTGTAAGTATTGCTATTTATATTTCTATGTTTTGCATTATTGTAACTATACCATTATATTCTTTATAAATTAGTTATTATTGACATATTATATTTTGTTTGACAAATTTTCACTAAGGGTCTTTCAATTACGTTAGGAGGAATTCATTTTATAGACATAGATATTATGAATGTTGTTAACAATTTCTACTTAGGGTCAAAAGAAGTTATGACAAACAAGCAAAAAAAGTACTTCATGATGCTACAAGACTCCAACAAGGGATTAGCAAAGAGTTCTTATAGTGGATAAATCTAGCAAAGCTAGACATGTTACTTTTGAGAATGAGGAAGTCGAAGAATATGATCCATTACTAAGGATGAGATTAGAACTCATCTTAGAAAGGAGAAGATACATAAAATACCAAAAGAAAAAATGCCTGAGAATGTATTTGTTCTAGCTGATGATGAGGAGATTTCTTATGTAGAAGAAAATATGATAACTGATAGGAGGAGGAACTCAAAATTTGATCATTCTGAAAAAATCATGGCCAACAATAGAGATCCTAGTGAAAAATCAAAAGGAAGCAGGGAAATCATTACACCAGGAGCATATTTAGAGGATAGCATTATTAAAACAAACAAAAATTACATTCGACATGAGTTGAAGAAGAAAAAATTAATTGAGGGTGGTTGTATGTTTCAAATTAATGTCAGCCAAATCTATAAGCCAAATGACTAACAATTTAAATATCAAATTAGAAAGCCACACCACTAGAATATTCACAACTAGAAAATATTGATGAGGTACAATCCATATACTCATGTGGTTGATTATGTGATTCTTGTTGATCCAATTCAAGTTCCCAACAAAGAAGCATTTGATAAGTCAAAATGTTTTGAATAAAAATATTATATACTTGGGGGGGACCATTATGTAGAATCTCAAAGGAAAATGATATAGGAATATCTCAATAACCCACATTTATAAACAATGAAATGTATCCTTTATGTAGTTTTAACAGATACAAAAAGAAAAGTATTGGCATCGGATTATAATATTGACAATGAGTGTAGGATGTCTATGAATTTCATCCAAATGGTTATATTCATTCATAATGAATTCAAAGAAAAATGTGGTGGGGATAAGACAAAGGTTAGTTTAGCCTTTCAGAAGGAATGTTGTATGGAAATATGTTATCAAATTGAGCAAAAAAGCAAATCAAAAGGTGAAAAGTAAATTTTGAAATATTAAGAGGTGTGGATAACATTTTCCAGTTGGAAATTAGAACTTGAGAGATATGGGAATTGATTAATGATTTTTTTGGCATGTGGGATAACATTGTCATAAAAAAACTAGAAGGTCAAAAAGTCTAAACCATTGATATGTAGCAGTGGTAAATCAGGCCCTGAAATGAAGTTCCTTCTCGAATATATGTATGTCACACCTTGGAGAGAATTGCAAGGATTGAAGGAAGAATAACTTGTCAAAAAAATATTATCTCGTGTTAACTTAGGGGAATTATCATTGGAGAGAGAGAGATGGAGGGAGAGAAAGAGGGAGGGCGTTAGTGACAAAGACGGAGGGTGGGGAGAGAGAGAGAGAGAGAGAGAGAGAGAGAGAGAGTGATGGGTGAGAAAGGAAGGAAGAGAGAGAGGAGGAGATAGAGCCCAATACAACAGCTGATAAAATTCACCTAGGAAGCATAAGAACATAGATCGAAGACATACATCAACAAATGTGGTATTTTTCGTGTTCTTTATTTGGTATAGAACCTTGATTGCATCTTATAATAGAATCTTTTTGAATAATGAAACCACAAGTTGATCATGATATTTTCGTTGAAAATATTTCAAAGATAAGTTAATTATGTTCTTATCCATAGAAACATAAACTAACTATGGTGATTTCTTGAATATATAAGGTTTTGTAATTATGCACGCAAGCTCTCTATTCACATGAAAGTTGACATAAATTTGGTTTGTATTGAGATGTAAATAAAATTCATGATTTTATGCATGATTTTCATTCACATGCATATTGCAAGTGATTATTATCTAGTTAAAGGTGCTATTGTTGTTGGAATAAGGATGGATATGGGAGCTTTTATGCATTTAATTAATGGATATGAATATGCATGCTTCGTATTTTTTAAGAATTTTTTTAATGCATTCTTGATATATACTACGGTCTTATGCAATCCATCCACACATTGGTTACTAATCAACTCCATTAGTGATTCATTTATAAGTATAAAATACAATGTTTGAAACCAAATGCAAAATACACTTCTGCTTGGAATAGATAGGACAAGCCATATATAGACACTTAATCTAATATATTCTATATCTATATATATATATATATATATATTATATATATATATATATATATATATATAGTGTGATTTAAATATAAAGGATGAACTACTACTCAAAGTTAAAAGTGTTTTGACTACATGACTACATATAGTTTCACATATCTCAGTTGTATTGACCTGAGTGTCCTATTGGAGGTTATTTTAATAAATATATGTTATATTGCAAAATATTCTAGAGGTTGAAGCTTATTGGTGAAAGGTTTCAGTTAGTTCCACATTGGCATGTTGACAACATATTATTTGCAAAACATATTGATCAGTAGCATGGATTTTTGGCATAGATTAACTATAAACTAAGCATATATGTGAACTAGTCTAAGTGGCACACCAGCAAGCTCTTATTAACCATATGGACCATAATTATATGGACTTGGCTGAGTTTAGTTGTTTCACTGTCCAAATGACATCTTTCTACAATTTTGTTTATAATACTTATGACAATGGTCGCAGTCAAGTTTCCCACATTGTAATTTAGTTATGTGGTAGCTCTAATCCTATATGTAACTTATACAAACAATTGTAACTTAGTGGTAGAATCATTAATTTATTTGCAAATTTTTTGGGTGGTTCTTCTGTTTCATAAGAAATTTGTGCTCAAGTTGAAGTCTATTCATGGGAAGTATTTCACTTGGCAATGGACAAACTACTGGAAGATCCCGACAACAAGTAGTTATACTAGTCTAGTTACAGTTAAAGATGCTCATTTAAAAACACTCATAAGTTATGTGTGTTAGTTGATCTAAGAGATACCAAATATAGGGTTCATAAGTTAAAATAAATCATTCACAGTTTGTAAGTCCTAGGTTTGAAAATATATTGGGCCGGCTAAGTCCTAACTAAGTTTACTCTATGTCTGTAATAATTTACTATGTTTATCCTTGACACAATTAGCCAAGATAAGCCTAGTCTCTGGCTTGATTTTTTTTTTTTGATAGAATCTATATAAAAGGAAAATTTCCCAGATGATATAGACATGTTGTTACCGTTTTGATCTTTGAAATTAATCAATATTGTGTCTGGGTGATTTGCAGGGTTTTGCATCTGCATTTGTATCGTGCTTTATTATATTTTGTTAAGTTATTTGTTTTTGTTGAATTGCAATGAATCTTTAAACAATTCAAGGCACTGAATTAGACTTGAGTTGGGCCCATTCAAGGCATGGACAAGTGCCAAATGTTTTGCACTATTTAAATTGGTTAGTTAGTTATTTTCATTTGCCAAGTCAAATTGTTGTATTCACTTAGTAGTTTGTTTTATGTATTAAAGTAGTTTGTCGTATTCATTTTGAATGGTACGATTGTATTCGCGTTGATGTTTCATTTATGTGTGACCATTTTAATAAGTTCCCTCTGGGATGAACTTGAATGTTTTATTGAATATTTACAATTGTGCCTCTCGACTTATGTGTGATTACATGAAATGAAAACACTATGTTCATTATCTTTTTGCTGGTAAGATTTAGTGTATATTCTTATTGGTTTGAAATATTATGTTTTGAAAGGGATCGGTAGTGTTTCATTCTAGAAGAGTCTTAATCTATATTAACTGCTACAAATTTAGCAATTAAAACATTTCTATAATACTTTTGTAACTTGGGCATTATTCTAAGCTTACCCCTTTGAAAATTCTTCGGTAATTGAGGATTCATTAAGTCTAAGGTAAAGAAGTAGGAACCTTTTGAGTGAAATGACCAACCTCCATGCACTTAGAATAAGAAATTTAATAAGTGAATGTCCTCACCTTTAGAGGACAATGTATAATGCACAATTCGCTACCTCTAGTAATGCCCTTTGGCAAGATGGCCATGCCCTTGTCTTCATTGTCATCCCATATTTTCCTTATTGCCACACTGACTGGACCTCATCATCTCGCTCCCAACGCCTATGTACTCAACACACAAAGCATTCCACAACTCTTCAGCGCGCTCAAGGCTGGAAGCAGTGCCACCAAACGGAGAAGCATCTCCCTACAATATGGTACGCACACAATTTTAAGTTTATTTGTATTTTTATCTCCTGTTAGTTTCGATTCGACTTCGTAGTATTTTTTATTATGCAATTTCAAGGAAGATCATTGCTTGTATTGAGGAAGACTCGACTTCCCTTTCCAATCACTCTCATAAAAACACTGGTATGTTTATTTTCGTGCCCTGGGCCGAAATAGTTTAAATGTTTTCAACATGCTGCCAAGTGCTTAATTGAATTTCTATGGGATGCCTTCACATTCGTCTTCTACTCCTACACTAACCAGCCCACAATTCCCACCAGGATCTTGGAAGGATGATATTATTGATTCTATATTGTGATCTAATAAGGTTGGAACTTGGTATTCTCAACGACCGCTGGTTAAATTTTTTGTTTGTAAAATGTTATGGTTGTCTCAGCCGATATTTTCTCAAATATCTTGGTTGACCTGTATTAATTTCTGGTGGCAGTAAGGGACGATAAGCGTGTCAAGACATTAACATCTGATATTAAAAGTATGTTCAGAGGTATTGGTGATGGCGGAACAAATCCCTCTGCGTATGATACTACTTGGGTAGAAAAGATTCCAGCACTTGATGGCTCTAACCACCCTCACTTTCCTCAAACACTCCAATGGATTCTACAGAATTAGCTGTAAGATGGCTCTTGGGGCAAAAAAAACCATTTCCTAACATATGACAGAGTACTCGCTACTCTTACGTGTATTATTACCCTCACCATATGGCGCACTGGCCAGATACAAGTGCAGAAAGGTTTGCAAACTTTATTTTTATTTAATAATAAAACTATGATAGACCTTGGTTTGTGTAAAAATGGATGCCAGTTTCCGTACAATCCCTATTTATAGCTTTGAATGATATATAAATATCTTGCAAGTCTTCAATTCTTCAAGATGGAGGATGAAGCGGACAATCATCGACCGAGTGGATTCGAAATTGCTTTACAAAATAGATACATCCACTCACGGGACAGAAATTGCAGCAGACTGCTGCAGCGTTGGCTGTTTCCTCCACCCATCTTAGGGACAAACAAAGTTTTTTTATGAATGCTAAAGAGAGTGCAAGACCGGGTTAAGAAATCCACAAGGCCACTCCCAACTTCAACAACCTTATCTACAAGGCCAATCCCAACTTCAACAACCTTATCTATAGCCAAATCCTGCATCATACAATTTATAATTGGGGAAATATTGAAGGGCATGTGCTTTACATTGGGCTGTGTAGCTCCTCACCTGACAACACCCCATCCACCACACAGGGCATGCCAGAAATAAACAGCATCAAGTCCCTTTAACTCTTTCTTCAAATCATCAATAAATGCCTTGAGACCCATCTCTATAACAAGGAATTATCAGCACTAGTAATGTCAACTTCCCTAGCTCCATTTTGAGCTGATTCTGTACTCTGACCTGGATCAATAAATAAGGACTTGGAACCATCAAGACTTAATGATACATTATTATTAACAACAGAAAGCTTGGGAGACTTAAATCCTTATCATAACTTTTAATATTTATCAGCACTAGTAATGCCAACTTCCCCATCTCCATTTTGATCTCCATTTTGAGATGATTCTGTACTCTGACCTACATCAACGAATAAGGACTTGGAAGCATCAACACTTAATAATACATTATTGTTAACAACAGAACGCTTTGGAGACTTAAATCCTTATCATAACTTTTAATATTTATCAGTACTATTAACGCCAACTTCCCCATCTCCATTTTGAGTTGATTATGTGATGAACGAATAAGGACTTGGAACCATCAACACTTAATGATACATTATTATTAAAAACAGAAAGCTTTGGAGACTTAAATCCTTATCATAAATTTTAATATTTATCAGCGCTAGTAATGCTAACCTCCCTATCTCCATTTTGAACTGATTTTGTACTCCAACCTGGATCAACGAATAAGGACTTGGAACCATCAACACTTAATGATACATTATTATTAACAACAGAAAGCTTTAGAGACTTAAATCCTCATCATAACTTTTAATATAATGTTAATGACAAAACACTGACCATGCAATTGACAGATAATCAATGTAATTATGCTTATGCTCACTGTAATTGTTTTCGACATAAATCATACCAAAGGAATGAGATGAAGAAATTGAGCATACAACAAATTTCGACATAAATCATCCCACTAATACATTTGTGGTGGAGGTCATATAGATTAAAGGCAATTATAAATAATAAAACTTCAAAAGCTTCCATCCCAAATGCGAAGGCAATATAGATTCCTTAATGAGATAAGAGAAGACAAAATCATTTCCTTATAGGCAAGAAAGATACCAATACCTATTTCTCTCCCCTCCTTTAATTTGTAACACAATTTTCTCCGAGATCCATCTCAACCCTTGCATTTGATATGACATCAAGAAACATTAATCAATCATCATATTTATTATTATACCACTTTGTCGAAACTTCAAGAAAACCAAAAGATTTAATTTGCCTTTAGCAATATGTGGATGAAGTATGTGACAATTGAGAAAGGTTGAATTCCACTTGAAGGAGAAACCCCATATATATATCCAGGGCTCCAACTTCAAGGCCTGTGTTTAATTTCATACCAATGATAATCCTTTTGACTTGATGAGAGAAGCATACACCACCATGAGAGGCCATCTTGGCACCTACAGATTGTTGGGAGAAGAGGGTCCCTGATATAGTTGATAAATTTGGATGGTACAAGGAATCATATATATTCGTACCATCCAAATTTATTGACTATATCAGGGACCCTCTTCTCTTCCAACAATCTGTAGGTGCCAAGATGGACTCTCATGGTGGTGTATGCTTCTCTCATCAAGTAAAAAGGATTATCATTGGTATGAACATAAACACAGGCCTTGAAGTTGGAGCCCTGGATGAGGTCTGACCCACTCTCAACCCCGACAACTATGTTCTCATCTTCTCCAGGATGCAAGGCTGCTCTGAATTCCTTCCATAATATGCAGGATCAACACATATGAACTTATGTCTTCAATGTGTAGAAGAATCAACTGTCTCTAGTTGCAGGTATGATCCATTTACAACATGGTAGCCCACCATATTTTAAAATGAAATATACTCATAAACTTGATATCCTTGAGCTTTCCCAGAGAATTCAACACTCTGGTGGATGGATTTTTTGCATCAGATCTAATAGAGGAGCCCTTATAAGCATTGACTGCAACAGAAGGAAATGAAGCAATTGTATCATAGTTTTTACATATGGTTGATGACAAACTAGTCAGAGAAAACATCATCAAGAACTTAAGTAAGGATTGAAGCTCCCTGCAAACACAACTTTCCTTCTAATAATCTAAAACAAGGCTCCTTAGACTCTGATACTATGGATTCTGCAACAGCAAGGGCACAGGAGATATGAGGAGCCATTGCTAATTATAATTCTAGAACCAGAAAATGGAAAACACACATATGGGTTAGTGTTTACAGGTTGGGCTCTCAATTTATAAGCATTTAGTGGATACAATATCTGAATGGGATACCAGTTTGGATTGGAAACATCCTCATGGTTTCTTTATTTTGGTCTTGAAACATCCTCTGGGTTCCACCATTTAATTGGAACAATTTTTTATTTCTCCTTTTAAAAGTGGATCATACCACCAAGGAAAATGGACAATGGATTCATTATCTAACACCAATACATTCTTGATGTTCTCATACAATAAGAGCTTGTGGGTAAGGTGAGCTTGTACCTATTCTATATTTAATAATTAAAAACAAAAAACCAAAACACCTCCTAATAGACCTTTAGCATCCCACACAACCATTGACTTCAAGGATCTCTTTGGCACCCCATACAACCATTAACTTCAAGGAATCGTTATTATTATTTACTTCAATTAAATTAAGTACAAGCTTAATATTTTCAAATCTCGATGAAAGAAAGGCTAGCTAGCTAGTCTCTTTCTAACCACATATAGGTCAGTTGGAAGTTCATGTCTGCTATGTAGTCATGAATATGATATGATTATTGTGTTAGTTGGCTAGTCTCTTTCTAACCACATATAGGTCAGTTGGAAGTTCAGGTCTGCTATGTAGTCATGAATATGATATGATTACTGTGTTTCTCTAGATTGAATTATTGCCCCTTTGTAGCTTATAGGCAAGTTGTTTCTACAATGGCTATTGAAATTGCAGGTTGTGGGTACGTAGATAGTCAAATCCTTTATAACTATCTGACCACTACTCTTTTGGTTGATTGATTGTTTGAATGATCAGCAATGGGATACATCCAACGTTATAATGGCATGAGCATAATATTTCATAATTTTTACTTTGCAAGCATGTCGTATAGTTCCTCCACATTTGCTTCAAGATAAGTATGGGTATGGTGCGATGATTATAACCTTGCACAATGGTTTGCCAATGTTATAATGGCATAAGCATAATATTTCAGAATTTTTACTTTACAAGCATGTCCTACAGCTCCTCCACATGTGCTTCAAGATAAGTATGGGTATGGTGCAACGATTACAACCTTGCATAATGGTCATGTACTCACAATGCTTGATGGATTGTGGGGGCATTGATATTAATTGGGAGTTATCTATTTTTTGTTGGGTGCCTTACTTTTTAGATTTTACCCACTCCCCCTTTAATATATATTGTAGAAATGTATTTTTTATATATAGTGACAAATTGACATATTCAAGTTTTGTAATGCTTTGACTACAGTCCTAAATTTTATCCACTTTTATCCACTCCCCCTTCAATATGTATTGTAGAAATGCCTTTTTCATATATAGTGACAACTTGATATATTCAAGTTTTGTAATGCTTTGACTACAGTCCTAAATTTTATCCACTCCCCGTTCAATATATATTGTAGAAATGCCTTTTTCATATATAGTGACAACTTGACTTATGCAAGTTTTAGGCACCCTAAATAAACTTCAGTTTATACAATTTTAGAATTGCATTTATGCTACATCTCTGCATTTTATTTAAATTCACCCATTCCCATGTCATGGTTGTTCCTCAATTTATGCCTTACGACGTTTCCTTTGCAACATCTGGTGCAAATGCTAGTTTAATTAAACCGGTCAAAACTACATGCCATGTCCCACGTCCCACGTTTATCTAGAATAAGTCATGATGTGAAAATTGAAGTTTAAGAGTTATTTAATGTTATTTTTGTTGGAAGAATCACTACACTTCTATGGAATCCGATTTCTATTTTAGGATCCTAGTTATTGGTTTGGAACGTTTACCAATATTTGTGGGTTTTGCTGTAATGTAAAACCTCCACATGGTATCAGAGCTTGGACCCAGTTTCAATTCCCCCTAGTTGCGTTTGAGTAGGGGTGTTGGAAGAATCACCGCACCTCTATGGAATCTGTAATTTCCACCCTCGGGATCCTAGTTACTGGTTTGGAACGTTTACCAACACCTACGGGTTTTGGTGTAACCGAAAACCTCGACAACCCTTCCTAACAAAAAGATCAGAAAACTTCCCTGGATAACAAAAAATACACATTACATACGCCTATTACATAAGTGGCTCAACCATAATTTATGTCTTGTTTATAGGTTAGAAAAACTTAATTGAAATTTACATAAAAATATTTAATTTTAAAATTTAATTTAGATTTTAAATATTTCATTAATTTAAATTTATTACCATTCTAAATCAAATAAAATCTTTCTACGCATATATTTTCAAAATGTTAAATTCAAATGATTTTATCATTATGAATGATTTATAGATCCTTTATAAATATTATCTTTTATTTTAATTAATGGAGCTTTAATTACAATAATAAAATATTGTTTTGAATTTAAGTAAATTAATTATCAAAATTTAGATTTTTTTTATGAGGATTTGTTTAAGTAAATTAATTGATTATTTACCGTATTCATTTTGAGATTTCAAAAGAATTTAGTTGTTGTATTTAATGTTCTAAGAGTGAGATCTAAATTAATATACAAAAGAAAATTAATAGATGTGATAAATAAAGTATTTTTTAACATTTTATTCATAATTTGCTTGTATCATTTTGAGAATTTAATATCAATTGCTAAGCTCTTTTTGAGAATTTTCATTGTTATTCCATATATTTTCCTAATGGGAAGAGATGAATTAATACATCCGGGCACAAACCAATGGAAATGATAAACAAGGTATCTTTTTACCTTTTCCTCATAACATATTTCCATCATTAAACCCTTTGTAGTCATAAGAATACATGCAATTGGGATAGCGGAATTTACAATGGCATGAAGTGAAAGATTTTGTTAGGGGAATTTCCTTCTAGAAGTGAAACATTTGTTAATGCAAAATTCATTTATGCATATATCCTTCAATCTTGTTTGATAATTTTATATGTAAATGAAACCCTAGGCATATTTTTCTAGTAATATTGGTTTGATACCTCAAATGTATTTTTGGTTTTAAATATGATATGAATTTGGAGTCTTAAGTAAGGAGTGCAAGTAGAGTGGCATTTTTGAGATTGGATTAGGTTTTCTGGATTGGAACCATGCTTGCTTTATTGCCTTCCTTCAACACTCTTTAGATTTCCAAGATTAATTACCTCTCTTAGTGAATTTTGAAATTTCTTTCATTATTTGGAATTTGAATTTGTGGGTAAGAAAATCATAAATCCCTAATTGATTGTGAGGTAACTTTGTGCTTTTCCTATGTCGTGTCCATGAAATTGGACCAAAATATTTAGTGCTAGTTTTAAGTGGATAGTCCACACAATCATACTTAGTAAGGGTGTTTGTCTCTCCATGGCATATTTGAAATTTAAGGATTCCAAAAAAACATGAGAAGCACATTTCTAACCACAAAGCTTATACATTTTTTGTAATATTTAATTTTTCTAAGATGAGGAAAACTAAAATAAGCAATATACTATTATTAAGAAAATGCTATTGCGTCAAAATGAAAAGTTACAATCTCTTAAGAAAAAAGAAAGTATTTTTAGATAATAAATTTCTACCTAGACTAAGGTCTCCCACTTTATAACATTAAATATCAATGAGATCAACCATAGAGAAGCTCAAAAAATATGTTCATAGATTATATAACAATGTGAATATAGAAGCATTGGAATCGCCTCTCTCCCATATTAAAAAAGATTAAATCAAACTCTCCCCTATTAAAAAGATTAAATCATAATAACTTTTAACATTTTTCAATGTAAAGATGTTATAAAAAGCTTATTTGTAATATATTTTTATCATCATCTTTTGTAAACACCAGTTTATTTTGTAAAAAATATGTTATTGACCCTTTATTTATTTATAATATTTTATATTTTATATTATAATAATGCTTGATGAAAATTCAACCATTTTTCAACTATGGATTTAAATTTTTATTTCCTTTCAGCGCTTTCTGCATTTCTAAGTTAGGAAGAATTGATGTTCATATATTTAAGAGGAAGATTGATTTTGTGGAATTGTAGATGTGGCTGTAAAATGTGTATTGAGATATTTTTAGTTGTTAAAACGTGATGCTGAGTAAACTTAATATTGAGACAATAATAAACTAAGAGATTTCTAGATCTTATGCCATTAGATACATATTAAAACAATAACCTGTAAAAATTATTATTATTCTTTTTATTTTATTTTTTAAATAATATGAAACACAAATAATTAAAGTATTATTTTTGTTATTTAATAAATTGGTATTTAGAATTATTTTAAATATTTTTTCATTGAATTAAATTTATTAATACTTCATCTAAAATTTACTTAGGAAGTGAATTATTAATAATTTTAAGTTGAAAATATATTAAAGTTTGAAAAATACATATAATTAAATTTCATAAATAAAAATAAGTAAGGGTAATTTAATATTTTGAAATATTACTAAGTATAAATAAAATTAACAAAAGAAATATATTAAATCAAAGAAATAATTTAAAAATGTTTTGAAATTTAGTAAAAGGTAATATTATTAATATACATGATGATTATCAAAATTAAAAATATAATAATAATATACATGTTAATTATTAAAAATTAAAAATATAATTAAAAGTTACATTCAGAAATTTTACAAATTAAGTTAAACATATTAAAATGATTAGTTAAACAAAAAATAAATTACTAATATAACAAGTAGTTTTTTATAATTTACTAATTAATAATTAATAATGAATATTTTTTTTAATTGATTGTGTTACCTCAAAATATCCAATTACATCAATATTCAATTACTCATAAGTACAACAGAGTACACATTAATATATTCACTAACTGTTAGGTCTTATTATCTATTCTATGCATCACTTATATTAATATATTCACTAACTGTTAGTTCTTATTATCTATTCTATGCATCACTTATATCCTCGCTGATGATTTTAGGAATAATTTCCTAATCATGAATCCCTTAGATGAACATTTTTCCTTTTTTTCTTGCATATATCTATCCATTGTGAGGAATTATTAGGAACAAATGAAAATGGTACGATAATAGATGTTGGGTGGGTTCAAACATCCAAAGGATGTGATGGAATTGAACATGGACGAGTTGAAAGACTCGATTTATCTATAGAGGTTTTTTGGTGCTAAGAGTTATATGGCTGGTGAACTCTAGATTCCAAGGAAATTTTTTGGTGTTTCCATCCTCATGGTTTATTCTTGGTAGCTAAAGGCTAAGAGCACACATGAGAAGAATGGAAGGCATCCTAAGATGTCCAGGCCATTGACAAATCTTACAATGAAAATTCATAATTCCATAGCCAACGACTACATAAAAGCTAGGTCATTCTAGCAAAGAAGGATTTTATCTTGCAATGCTATTGTGAGATCTATTTCTACGCATATGCAAAAAAATGTAACAATACTCATATCTAGCCTCTTTGTGTGTAACTTGATGAGATGACCAATTGAATTACCCATTTTAACTAAAATAACTTGATGTAGCAAATGAATTAGTTATAAATCAATTAAATTGTGAAGTATTTAATTATTTTCAAAACACATTAATATTAAAATATATTCAATTAATTAAATATTAAAATATTTATAATATTTTAAATATAATATTCCCCGATGGGGGTGGTCACTCAGCACAACACATGGCAGCAGGACGGTGTATGGAGCCCATCTAACCTCCACGTGCCCCTTCAATGTGCTATAATGAGCAAGGCTATCATTAAGTTCTCGCAGGTGGGTGAGACTCTCACTTGCGGCAATGATATATTGCATGTTAGGCATAGGAATTTGGTTAGTGTGGTGTTTTTCACTATGAAGTGGGACGTTAGAGAGGGAATTGTGTTTATTCTTTGGATTTTCCTACCGAGATCACGACAACAGGAAAGAGTGTACTATGGGGAATGAGATAATTTAGAATGAGGGGAATTCTTGGCTAGGGATTTCCCATGGGATCCTGACACATTGGAGGTGGCCAAGGCTACGAGCCCTACCCTTGGGTACTATGGTCTATCAATCAACTAGCTTATGTTGTTGACATATGAGGGGTCTTACCTCGACTCTCAGAATAATTTTTTATTTGTTAGTTTGCTTCCTCCTAGTTTCTACTAGCCTTGCACTCGTTTCGTTTTGGGATGAAGGTTAAATGGAGATTTCTGTGGGTTGGCTTTTTTTATTTTGGAGCAATTTGCATAGTGTTGGTTCTCACTAAGACTCGCGTGGCTCGATGACCAGCTTGTCCCTAGTTTGGAGGGGAGAATTCTATGTGGGAACGAGTTGGGGTGGTATCGACAAATGACAGAAGAATCAATAGAGTGTTTCCAGTCACGACATATTCAGTTTTGGTAATTCATATTTTGAGCTAATTTCTCTTATGCATTTCTATATCAATTGGTGTTTCTTGCTGAGGTGGAGGTATTTATACAGGCCCCATGTAAGGTCTCATTCCAGCTCTTGGGGGCATGGTGGTCTTGCCACGCTCACCTTTAGTTTTCCTTGGACCACCTCCATGTTGCAATAGAGGGGTCATGCTCAATGGGGGGTAGAAACTCTTCATTACGAAGAGCAATAGAGGCAGAACAAGGGAAGCCACTCATCCTCAGAGAATATGACCAACAGGGAAATGAAGGAGGATGCTACAATCTCCCCCTTCTTCTCCCCAGGCCATATAATAGTGCCAACTACCTTGGACTCTTTAGAATCCCAGTTGCGCAATATTCAAATGAATATCGACATCATGCGAGAACATCGTTATGAGGTTCAAAATAAATTGGTAGCCTACATTAATGATCTTAAGCATCTTCAAAATGAAATATTGGACAACTTGGATAGCATTAGGCTACAACATTAGCGAACCTATGACCACCTTCATACTCTGGAAGCAAGGGTCGAACACATTGACTTCCACATGCATGAACATGCAGGCTAATTTGTTGCTCCTCTTGTCTTTCCTCCTAATCTACCTCCTTAATATGTTGACTCCTGCTCTCATTTATGTTCAATTTTGTTTATGTATGGTATGGATAATATGCCAATCATAAATAAAGGTTGGGAGTGAGCGTCTTCATTTCCCTCCAGGACCTACTCTCAAAAAAATTGTTCGGAATGAGAGAGAAGGGTCTGTTGAGACGAATTATATACACAGTTTCTCTTAGATAATGTAATGAAACCTTGTTGACTGACAAAATATTTTTTTAAATATAATATCTCACAGTGCTATGATTTAAAAAAGCCATAAAAATTAACAAAATTATATTATTATTAATATTATTATTTATTAAAAAAAAATATGAGTTAAACACACGTACATTTAAAAAAGAATGTAACAATTTCTTTTAAGCATGGTGATTAGTCTCCACTTTACCATGAAGATTCTTAATTTTCAAATAACATTTGTTATAATTCCATGCTCCAATATCATGTTTTATCAATGGCACATGAAAAGAAAACCATAACTTCTTTCATATGAAATCATTTTAAATTAATGACTTTAATTAAAAGGGTTGAAAGGGCTGAAATATGTTTGAATTAAATTTCAATATTTTATTTGTGACAACTATTACGAGAATTCTATAATATTTGGTTAAGGTTAAATCCATATCTTCCAAATGATAATTATTGATAATTAAATTAAAATTATGGAATCCCTATTCTAAAATATATGCCTATCTACATAATTTTTAATTATAAAAATACTAAATATATGAGTTAAACATATATATCTTAAAAATAAAACATATAACAATATTCTTAACCAACTAGATTCACCCCCACCTTAGTATCGAGATTCTTAACTTATAAATAGGAATTATTAAAATACCATGAGTCAATACTATGCTTTAATAATACCACATTCCAAGAAAATCATAACTTGTGTTCATATGACATGTGTTATGAAACGAGCTCAGAAAAAGATAGAAAAGAAAGATCAACGCCTTAGAAATCAGCCTCTTCGAGGGGGCAACCTGCTTTACATTACGAAAATGAACAATTCTTGGATGATACAAATGACAAGGCCTCCTTTCTATATATAGGAGTCTAAGGGGTCATAACATAATCAGATTCGACGTAAAAATAATAATGTAAAGGCACAATAATAACAATAATGTGCTTCTATGGCACACAATAATAACAATATGGGGAGTACATGGGCACAACGATATAATAAGTGGGTTGCACTAGTAATATAGGGACCTAACATGCCCCTCTCCTTCAAAAAGTGTTGTCCTCAAAGCTTGAATAGTTTTGGATTCTTCTGTATAAAATTATCATCCTCCCATGTGGAATCTTCAGTGGGTAAGTTCTTCCACTTGATGAGATACTTTGAAATTGATTGATTTCGTGGCTATCGATTTTTTGTTTCTGTGACTGCTTCAGGTTTCAATATGATTTTTCCTTCATCTTCAAGTTCTGGCAAAATTATTTGAACTGGGATCTTCTACAACTTTTTAATGAGTGGCCACACTTCTTCGTCATTCTTCCATTCATCCCTTTCTTCGTTTATCCAATCTGGTTGGATATACAGGGGCTTCACTGAGTGAGCAACACCATACCACATGGGTTCATATTGGGGGATATATATTGAAGAAAAAATGGCACAATATATTGGGGGATATATAGGGGGTAAAGGGTTTTTATATTGGCAGGTATAAAAAATGGACCTCAAAGTTAATGAAAAATATAAAGGGGTATAAAATAAGTTAATGAAAAAATGGATACCTACAATATCTAGTGTAAGTAGGGTTTTTTTAAATTGGGAAGGTGTATTGGGTTTGTATTGGTAGGGTGTTAAACAATGTGATTTTTATGGCTATTTTCCAATATGTGGTCAAATAAGGGTATTGTTTAAATGCCATGAATACACGTGATATCTCAGAAGTTCATTGAGTGAAGCCCCCGTGGTTGGATAGAAATATCACAAAACAATGCTTCCACATCCACATCCTTTCTAGAGAGTGCATCTGCAACAACATTTTGCTTCCCTTTTTGGTAGATGATTTCAAAGTCATAACTAAACATATTTGTGACCCATTTTTTATTTTCTTCTAAAGATAATCTATGTACTAAAAAGTATTTAAGGCTATCATGTTCCATTTTTACCTTGAAGTGTCTTCCCATTAGGTAAAGTCACCATTTCTTAAGCACATATAGTATTGCGA
Source organism: Pinus taeda (assembly GCA_000404065.3). Taxonomy (NCBI): domain Eukaryota; kingdom Viridiplantae; phylum Streptophyta; class Pinopsida; order Pinales; family Pinaceae; genus Pinus; species Pinus taeda. The sequence goes on from APFE031602907.1 coordinate 61,944, forward strand.
CCATTTCCCTCTCATAAATATCTTTGTGTAAATACTTTCCTCTAATTAGATGACTTTCGAAAGCAATGGGTCTTTCTTCTTGTGTTAAAACATCACGAATTCCATTTCCTGATGCATCATATTCCACAATAAATGTTTTTGTAAATTTTGTCATAGCTAAGACCGATGCTTTGCACATTGCCTCTTTAAGATGTTCAAAGGCCTTCATTTCTCCTGGAGTCCATGAAAATGTATAATTCTTCAATAATGTTGTTTTCAGAATGTCTTCATTCTTCATTCTTATTTGATGATATCTCGAACGAACATCCAAATTGGTGAAGTAAATTAATCCATGCAATTCATCCAATAATTCATCAATGTTAGGAATGGGAAATTTATCTTTAATAGTGGGTTTGTTGAGCTCTCTATAATCTGGACACATGTGCCATGACCGATCCTTCTTGTGCATCAATACTACTCAAGCAAATAAAGAACTTTGACTAGGTTGAATTATACCAGCCTCTAGCATTTTTGCAACCATATGTTGAATTTCACTCTTTTGGGAATTGGGATATCTGTAGGGCCAGATGTTTGCAGGAACAGTTCTTGGAATCAAATGAATAGAATTATCATGATCATGAATAGGTGGGATTCCTTTGGGAGTCTCAAATACCTTGGAATGATTTTTGGAGTCTTTTTGTATATATGGAGAAATAGACAATTTTGATGTGGGAACCTCTAGCAGACATAATTGCGCAATTACGCCTCGTTTTTCTTTCTTTAGAAGCTTTTTCATTCCATTATATTTGATTATCTTTCTTGGTTTCCATATGAAACCCCTTAATTCAACTTCCTTTATTTCCAAAGAAAATTTCATGAAAAGTTCTTGAAAATTACAAGGTATTGTACCCAAGGATTTTAACCATTGGACTCCTAGCACAACATCAACACCACCCATTGGAATGGAAAGCATTGGGCTATTAAATACATATTCTCCCATGGATAGCTTGATGTTATGGCACTTTCTAGAGCAATTTATGGTTCCTCCACTTGCAACCATCACTTGACACTTTGATGCTGGGTATAGGAAGCAATTCAATTCCTTGGCTATTTTACAATGAATAAAATTATGGGTACTGCTCGAATCAATGAATAGTATTACCTTTTTCTTCTTGATATGTCCTTCTATCTTGATAGTTTGAGGAGTGGTGACTCTAGCCAATGCATTACAAGATATGGTCAGATTCATTTCTTCTTTATCAATGTGCTCTTTCACTTCTTGAACCTTTATCTTCTTGATATGTCCTTCTATCTTGAGAGTTTGAGGAGTGGTAATTCTTGCTAATGCTTTACAAGATATGGTTAGATTCATTTCTTCTTTCTCTGGGGTTGGTTCCTAGTGTATATCCTCTTCTTTTGATGTTTCTTGATCCTTTTGTTCCTCTTCTTCACAATCTATGTAAAATAATTTCTTCTCAGCACACTTATGACATTTAGTGTATTTGCTATCACAAATGTAAGAAAGCCCTTTTTCTCTTTTTTCTTCAAATTGTTGTGGTGTCAACCTTGTATATTGTGGAAGGCTAGGAGCAAAAACACTTCCATATTTATAGTTGTGAGTGGTGGGATTCCTCGTTTCCATAGTTCTGCTTTCAATTTTTCTTGCCAACCTAAACGCCTTCTCCAATGATTCAAGTTCCCAAAGACGAACCTCATGTTGAATGTTATCCTTTAAAATCCCTATGAAGAAATCAATCCTTTGCTTCTCTGGAATATCATTTACCCTTATATTCAATTTTTGAAAGCCCTCAACGTGCTCTGCAATTGAACCCTTTTGTTTGAGATTTATCAATTGGCTAAAGAGGGTATTTCTCTTTGTATCTTCATAATGTGCTATCATTTCCTCCGTGAAAATTGACCACGTGACAAGTGGTTTACGAGAACAAAGCCCTTCATACCATAAAAACAGATTTGGTTCTAAATATGAAGATGCAATACACACCTTTTTTAATAGTTTCACCTCATGTAGATTAAAATATTGCTCCATCTGTAGTATCCAATTTACTAGATCCTTGCCATCAAACTTCCTCATATCGTCTTTTCTTGATTTTAGGAGCTTAATCTTGAAACGATTGTAACTCTGTAATTTTGGATCTTCCAGTTTTGAAATTACTACTTGTGTTAGCCCTTTGTGTCTTCTTTCTAATGCCACTAGTCTAATCGAAATTGGATTCTCCAAGAAAGATTTATATACAATATCCCAAGATGACCTAATTATATACCTTTTCAAAAGAGTGAACTTGTACGAAGTGCCACGTGTCACTGTTTCAACCTTCGGACCTGAAATTGATACATAGAAAGCTACATGTCATTCTCTTTTTGTAACTTCTTACAAAACTTCAATCTAATGCTAAGAAGGAATGTTGTGAAGATTTTCCCAAGGTCGCTTGTTTGGAATGTAATTCAGGGGCTTGTAGAAACCCTAAATGTCTTGGACCATATTTCTGAAAATATAGCGAAGAAAAATATGAAATTTAGGCCCGAGCTTCACTAAGATTTCAGTTCAAATGGGCTTTAATTTTAGAATCTAAAACTTTGTAGAAAACAAATTATAGCGAAATTGTCATGATGACCTGTTTGAAATCAAATTTTGGAGCTTGCAAAAATCCTAACTTCCTCAAATCATATCTCTGAAAATATGGCAAGTCAAGATCTGAAATGTGGACCCAAGTTTTAGTGAAATCTCCATGCAAATGGTTTTGTTTAGCCTCTGAAGCACTGCATGAAAAAAGCGATAGTGAAAATGCCACAATGACCTATTTGGAGCAATGAAACCCTAGAATCCAAAGCTCTGATACCAAATGTTATGAAACCATCTCACAAAAAGATAGAAAAGAAATATGAACTCCTTAGAAATGAGCCCCTTTGAGGGGGAAAACACCTTTAAATTACACAAATGAAAATTTGTTGGATGATACAAATGACAAGACCTCCATTTTATATATAGGAGTCTAAGGGGTCATATTATAATCAGATCCAACATAACAATAATAATGTAAGAGCATAATAATAACAATAGTGGGCTTCTATGGGGCACAATAATAACAATATGGGGACTACATGGGCACAAAAATATAATAAGGGGGTTGCACTAATAACAATAAGGGGTTGCAATAGTATTATAGTGACCTAACAACATGTATTCATATGACATTTTTTCAATTAATCCATTTAATTAAAAGGAAAACAAAGGCATAATTACTTGTGAGATAAATCTCAACCTTTGAGTTGTAACTACTATTAAGAATATTTTAGAATATTCCATGGAGGTTAAATCTGTATCATCTACCTAGTAACTAGTGTAACCATATAAACTAAATGGCTAGTAAACACCTATAGGCATCAATCTGTAATAAGCGTCAATACACTTCATGATATGTCTCACACTCCTAAAGTTAAAAATATCATAAATCTAACTAAACTATAACTTTATTATTATTATTACTACTACTACTATTATTAA
>APFE031602907.1:78439-128540 GCA_000404065.3 Pinus taeda
TTATCAGATATCAATAATTCAGAAGGTGCCTTGCCAAATGATCTCCTTCCTCTTTTATAGCCTTAGGCCTTTCACAATACCACGGACCAAAAACCATAACAATTCAATACCATGGACCCAATACTTGGGATCAACACTTATGGCGAGATACCATGGCCCAAAACCATAGGTTCAAATACCAAGGACTAAATACCACGGACCAAAACCATAGGATCAAAAAATATCGGACTAATACCATGAACCAACCATAAGATTTCCCATGTGCGTGCGCTTTTCTTTGCATGAAAGTGCGTGAACATTTCTCTGCATGAAAGTGCGTGAACTTTTCTCTACATGAAAGTCCGTGAACCAGAAAATAACTTTGCTGCACTATAATTTATCATCTGAGATGAGTGGTTTGCCATCAAGTACAACATATATATCACAACGCCAACATCTCCTTCTTGTTCCGGGTAAAGTCAATTTTCTGAATCGCTTCTACACGTGTTGGATCAATTCGAATGCCATCTTTTGAGATAATGTGCCCAAGTAGTTTGCCCTCATCCATTGCAAACATGCTCTTCTTTGGATTCAGCGACACACCATATTTTTTGCACTTTTGAAAGGCAATTTTCAAGTGATACATGTGTTCTTCATCTTATTTGGAAAACACGGTGAGATCATCAAGGTACACAACCAAAAATACATCCTTCTCATTTGAAAAATCCAAGTCCATTTCCTGCTGAAATGTGGCCCCCGCATTCTTCAAATCGAAAGGCATTTTAGTGTAATGAAAAGTCCCCCATGGAGTGGTGAACGTTGTTTTGTCCCGGTCATCTTCATGGACCAAAATTTGGTTATATCTAGAATAACCATCGAGTAATGACATTCGAGATGCTCCAAATACTCGCTGAAGTATATGATCCATTTTGGGCAATGGATAATTATCCTTCAATGAAACTTTATTGAGATTCCTAAAATCAATGCACAAGCGAATCTCACCTGTATTCTTTCGAACGGGAACCAAATTAGAGATCCAGTCGGAAAATCTGATGGGAACAACGATTCCTAATTTGTACAACCTATTTACCTCCTCAATTGATGGTAGCAGTTTTGGATTTAGCCTTCTCAACTTCTGTCTGAAAGGTTTCTGATTAGGCTTAATAGGAATAGTGTGTTGAATTGTATTGGTATCATATGTCTTCAAATCAGAATAATCCCAAGCAAACACATCAGCAAAATATGACAACAATCTGATATATTTGGCTTTTACCTTTTGTGGCAATGCTTTGGACAATTTTACTATTTTTGGATTTGCAGTTGTTCCGATATTGACCTCTTCAACACCCTTTTCTGTTGGCTGCAATGTTGGTTTGTGAGCTATGTCATCTTGATCAAAGATTTCTTCTAAAGGTATTAAGCCTTTAGGAATGATGTTATCCTTTAATTGCAACACTTACATTTGATTGATCTGCACATCATCTTTACCCTCATCATGTTCTACATCAATTGAGGTATCTTTGAACTTACCTTCGTTTTGCAAAAAATCATGAGTCTCCTCATCGTCTTGGAAAACTTGCCAATATCTCTAATTGTTTGGGACAGTCGGACGATGCTTGACATGGATTTCGAATTTATTACCTGAGTTCATAGGAATCTTCAAATTACTTGCTGCCTTAGCAAGTGCATCTGCAATGCCATTTTGAATACAAGGCACACACGTCAAGGTATAATCTGAGAACAATTTCAGCATGTCTAGGACAACATTTTTCTTAATCACCAATTCGGAGTCGCCATATACTACAATCCTCTTAGCATTCAACTTTCTTATAATTTTTAGGCCAGCAATCAAAGCCTCATACTCAGCCTCATTATTGGAACAATCAAAAGCTAGCTTGTAAGAACATACCCACACATTACTAGGCACTTTGGTCGGAGTAGACAAAGGACTGCGCACCCAAATACCAATTCCAGCACCATCATTTCCCATTGCACCATTGAAATCCGTGGTCCACAGGCCCTCTTCATCCTCTTCTAGGTGCTGAAACTCTGTCACCTCTATTTTTCCTGCTTGCTGTCCATTGTCTTTGGCTGATTGCTCAACGATATTCTGTTGTTTTTGTGCTTCTTTATTCAAAACTTCTCTGAAATTATTTGTTATCTCTGGAATATCATCTGCTACAACTAATTGACTATCAATATAATTGAAACTATCTGAATACAAAACAAAAGACTCTAAATCTGTATATACATAATTATTCAGATGATTAATTGGTTTCTCCTTGCTTGTAATCATGTATTTCATTTTTTGTTCCCGATACAATTTTCTCATTTGGCCAAACACAGGAATCGTTGCATAGGAGAAATCTAGTTGTAATGTCCCTTTCAATTTCGCTCCCCAAGACCTGGAAAGAAGCATACCAAACCTGGGAGGAATGTCTGCCACAACAACATCCATCAAAACATTCTTCGTGGGGATCTGATCCAAACTTACGACCAAGTCTTTGATAAGCCCAATACATCTCACTCTATTAGAACCAAATGAAAAGAGATCATGGTATCTCCTTGTGATGTCCAAACCCAACTTCTCCATGATAGCTTTCGACATAAGATTGTGGGAAGCACCAAAATCAAACATGGCATTATGCAACACAAACTCATGCAATCTTAAACTGATATAAAAATGCGGCACATCACTGTCTGGAGACTCACCATTCAATGTTGGTCCAAACATCAGTTCGGGTCGATCATCTTCCACACTCGCCATATCAAACATTGGATCAAAATTTAAAACTTTAGAGACTTGACCTCTATAATCGTTGTTCCTCATTAGTTCAGTCAAGAGAATGGAAACCTTCAATTTAGAAATTTCATTTTATAAACTAAAAGTTGATATCTTTTCTACCTCTTTGGCAGGAACATGTTTTCTTTCAGCTTTGTCCTTTGGTACAACTGGCTGATTTGATTTTTCTGTTGATGGTGATTTGCTGATATTAGGATCAACTGCCTCTTTCCCTTTCCTTTGTGCATCATGTGACTCATTCTTGGATGCTAGAGCTTCCTTTCTCTTCTGGATTGGATTGATGGGAACATTTCTGTTTCTAAGTGAATACTGACGCTGCTGCGTAGACAAAGCATTCATATAACCTCTCTGATACTCATCTAACTCTTCTTCAAGAGCGATGTCATTTGCCAAGATAAAATCCTCATCCTTCTGTACATCTGAATTTTCTGCATACTCATCATCTTCGGTGATAAAGGTGGGCATATCATCAGGAGTAAAGAAGTGATTTTCTTCTCCTATTACATTGTCTTCATCATCATATTTGGGACCAACAAAATTCTGCTGAAGAGGTGTCTTTACTTGGTGTTGTTGTGTTGCCGGTTCTTGTGCTCGCTGCTCACGTTGTTTGATCCTGAATTGTGGCTGTTGTTGGCCATGGAAATTGGAATTCTGAATCTGCGGTTCAGGCTTATCCAGTGTTAATCTTTCAATCATATTTTCTACCTTGTGGAGTATTTGATCTGATGTAGAAGCTTATTCCTTTATTGAAACTTTCTTCTCGGCTTTCAATCTATCTCTCTTGTCACTCAAATTTGCCTCAACACTAACAGAAATTTTCTACATCTCTTCTAGGGTAGCCAGATCTCTCTCTCGCAATTGATATGCCATATCAGGATCAAAACCATCCGGGAACTTAAGCAAAGCTAACTTTCTAGGTGGCCTTAAATCATCAGGAATTGCATTATAAACTGCATTGAATCTAATACAATAGTCTTGTACGGACTCACAGACATTCTGCTTCATCTTGGTCTATTCAGAAGTGATTTGAAGAGGATCTTTCTTAACCTCCCAGCGATCTAAAAACTGTCTTTGAAGCTCATCTAATGTGGGAATACTTCTAGTTGCCAAAGCTCTGAACCATTTTCTTACCTCACCACCAAAAGTTTGCACAAAGAGTCTCATTGTTACATTTTCTTCATCAATTTCATACCGCTCAAAGAAATCCGACATTCTGTCCACATGCTATTGAGCTGGACCACTTTGAGGAGTGCCATCGAACAATGGGATCTTACTCTGATAATCTGCGGGCATGTCATCCAAAACTTGAGGTAGCGCAAGAGGAGCAAAACGAGCAGCCATCGCTCTTGGTGGATTTGCAATCAGCCTTGGAGATGTTGGGGGAATAGGTGCAGCTGAGGTGTGAGGTGTATGAGGAGGGTTGTGCGGAGGAGACGCGATTTTGGGTGTAGAAGGAGTAGATGAAGGTGAATTTTGCTGCAGACTTTTGATATGTAATAATAGGTTGCAAAGGGATGCTAGGAATGAAGGGTGGTTCGGTAGGAATTCTTGAGGTGGATGTCGTTACGAAAGATCTGAGGGTTGCAGTTGCAACTTCTAGGAAATCAGTGATATTTGAAGCGTGAATTTCAGTCTGAAGGTGCTTCAAGATAAAATTCTCAATTGATTTATTGTTTCTTTCAACTTCAAGAGCTGCAACAAAATCAGGATTTGGGACTATAGAACCAAGAGCACTTTTGGATTTGGTTTCAAACAATGACAATTCAAACTTTGCATCAAAATCAAGTTCTTCAAGATATTTAAAAATTGTCCGGCATGAACAGGATTTGAACACGGGAGTCTTAGAACTCTCTTGATGAAGAAGTCTTGGAATCAAATTGGGATTTTCCTAGACAGGGGGAGGATATGGATCGGGATTAGCTCTGGTATATCTCCTTGAAGCTAGTGTGCTAATTTCAAACGATCAAATGGACATAAAAAACTTTCTCAGCCTATCAAATCCTAAGCTTACCATCCACAGCATAGAATCATCACATACACCAGGGTGTTTGCAGGTTAGATTTCCGTTAATGAAACTAGATCGGAGATTGATTGAAGTAGCGTTTATCTACTTGCGCTAATGCAAAGCAAAAGCGTTTCGAAGGCTACCTGGCTAATCTTCAGACTCCGTCTGTAGTTTCAAAACAAAGAATACTAACACACAATCAAATTAATTCCCTAGTCGCATCGCCACTATGTTAAAGCCTAGATTTACCTCAGGCTGAAAAGGTAAGCTTCTAGGTCCACATCAAACCATGCTCAGCCTCGTAGCTAGCCCTACGAGGATAGGAGATGTCTCTCTCCAGGTCAATCTCAGCAAGGATAATCAATGGGGCTTGAGATGACTGAAATCGCTGCTAATATTAGGCTAGGTATGAAGTCCAAATATTTTATATGAGTTTTTGGGGGTTTTGTATTGGAAAATGGGAGAGGCAAATTTGGGTCCGGGGATGAGGCACAGTTTTTGCAGAGATATGATTGGGGCAAGGAAGGAAATTGTTTTGATGCTTTAGAATGAATAAATGAATGGATCATATTGGTGTGGAGCCAAGGAGGACAAGAGAGTCTCAATAATCCTCCTCAAACAGATGAAAACATTGAAAATTAAACGAAATATCAAGGCAGAGCACAGTAGTCTAGTGAATTCTACCTTAATCACTCATTTGTTTAATTTCAAAAGCAAAGGGAAGGGAAAATGATACACATAAACATCAATGAACTTACAAGTACAGAGAGAAAAACACCATCAAAACACAGAGCCAAATGGATCCCAACAAGTGCTGCAAAACCCTGGTCTTTCCTTAGCCAAAAATGTAGAGATAGAATGTACAATGATGTGCCAAACAATACATGGTGTCCAAACCTGAAAGTGACTTAGAAAATACATGATAGACCATCCTAACCCATTCCCATGCCTCTAGGGGTCAAGCTCATCATTCTAGGAGCTGTTTCAACCAATTCTAAACAAAGCACTGAAATCTAGGCAATCAAAACAACTTGCCTCTATATGGTAGGAAACTGATTCATTCATTAAATTTTAACTTTTTAGTGAATGAATCCTCTAGAAAAAGTAAAAATATGCCAATATTAAATCATGGTTATCTAATTACATCAATATAGATCAATAATTTCATAAAAAAGAAAAACTAGTCAAAACTGACCAAATTTCTGAGCTAGAAGGTGAAAAATTTGGCAAAACTCCTCTATGCACTGTGCCTGATTTTCTATGCGTCGTGCCACTTTGGAGCTGAATTTGAGGCCCTTCCTGGAGTCCAAATTGAGTTCATGATAGCTTGTTGGAAAGCCCTTCCTGTCTAATTTCCAACCCAAGTAGAATTGTTCAATTTGGTGTCCATTTGGCCCTCCAAAACTTCAATCGACCAGGACTGCTTCCTGTGTGTCAAAATAGGGGCATAAAGGTCATTTTTTGAGTGTTTTTGACCTCTTGAGGACTAAAAAATTTCCCAAATTTCTTGGCCATGCACCAGAAATCATGTTGTTTCATGCCAAATCTAGAAATGTAATTTGCAATTTGGAGCCCTCTAGCAAAAGCGAGTGCCACGTGGTGCGGCGCATAGGAAGGCAAAACCTATTTTGTAGTGCAAAAATTTTCAAAAATGTCAAAATTGCTCCAAATTTCTTGAAATTTGGGTTGTACTTTCTCTATCAAGTGTCATGCTGGGCTAAATAGTCTTCGACCAATATTTGAAGGCAATAATGCTCCTTTTTCCTCTTTTGCTTCTTTATTGCCTTCTTCAATTTTGCCTTTAGATTTCTTATTCGTGCCTAGGAACTCATATTGCGTGCCCTGTAATGGAACACCATGTGTCTCAACAATGCATTGTCCCTATCGGCCTTTTCCGGCAGTCTCTCCAGGTGGATGTTGATTCTCTCGAGCCAAGACTCCCGATCATCATTAATCTCTTGCTCCAATGAAGTGAGCTCAATCCTCCTCCGTAGGGCAGCTCAGAGATTCTCGCGGATGTTTTGCAACTCCATGATTGCTTGCTGATCTTTGAGCTATTTGTTCCTCTGCTCCAAGTATTTCATAGTCCACTTAGCCCTCTCCAAGTCAAGGGACAAGGCTTTGATCTCCGTTTGCTGCTCCTGGATGATCTCTCTAAGATGTGCATTTTGCGAGCCCATGTATGTAACATCATCCTGAACGAGAATGAAGTAAGTCTCTCGCTTACCTAAAGGCCCCTTGCCCTGCATTGGCCTCTTACCTCTATCCTGTACCTATGATGTTGATGTCAGAAACAAGGCCCCTTACACCACGGGTGGAGATAACACTCGCTTCACTGCTGCAAATAACTACCTCGTGCCCTTCTGATAAGTAATGAAAACTAGCATAGTAGCAGTGTGTGGATCATGGCCTTCATGCTGATGAGAAGGCCCACCTGTCTCATGCCCAACCTATGGAGGTCCCTGTGAAACTCTGAAAAAGTCATGAGAGATGAAATCATCCCAAGTGATGCCCTGTAATCCAAGTTGATGAACCACCAAAAGTTTGATGAGAGCAAAATGGAAAATACTATTGAACTGCTGCTGAGAGGTCTTGTGCTGCACAAGGACGATCATCCTTTCTATGTTTCAGCATACGAAATATGGGATGTTCATCATCCGTACCCAGGTGAAGTGCATGAGCAACCTGATATGATAAGTGTATAATCGGGAGAAACGACCTTCACAACTGAAATACTTCATGATTAATTTCATTAGTGGAGCATACTCATCTTTGAGATATCGGAAAGGGAACACTCTCTTTAGCTGCCTCAAGAAACTGGGTTTAATATATGGCTGATAATGTTGCCAGTCAATCTTCTGCCTCTTATTCCATGGTTCCCCAATGTTAGGTATGCCGGTTGCTAATGACATAGAATATGGTGTAAGTGTGAAAGTGACACCAACCAAAGTAACTCGATCACCAGGTAAATGTAATACAAATAAGCGAGCCAACTCATAATGGATTTGAACAGTAGCAACCTTCTCACAAAATTCATAACATGACTGAAACTGAAAATAAGAGACGGCAAGAGGATAGGCCTGCAATTCTGTAAGGGTGGTCAGTTCTTCTCTAACATGTCTGCCACCTTTATGAGGCCTCCAAGGTGCATGTCCCTCTGTGGGCGAGTCACTTTGAGTCTCTACTTCATAATCAAATGAATGACCGGATGACATAAATACCGCTATACAAATTGCCTTGGAGAAATAGATGCTGGTGATAAAACTATGTTGGATTGCTCTTTTGTGATGTGGTTGATTTCTGCCACCAAGGGGAAAAAATGCAATAAGGGACTATTAGGAAGGGGGACAATAGTAAGGGATTAGGGACTTTTGGGACAAATTTGTTTAGGAGGGTTTGGGTATAGGGTAGGGTTTGGGATTTTTACATTTGGAAATGTGTGGAAGGGAATTTGGGATAGGGGTTTAGTAATTTTTTGGGGATAGGGAAGAATGAAATCAGGGAGAAATGGAATAAGGGAGAATGGAATGATGGAAAGAAGGGAGAAATGGAATGGAGGAGTGAGTTTTGTGGAAAAACAACGATTTTGAAACCCACAACAAGTTTCCTTGAGGTATTTTAGAGGTAGGGTTTAAGATTTTTGTTTCAACCGCTATCATCCATAAACCACCATAACTTATCACAAAAGTGGATGAAACATCAAGAAGAAGGCTCTACCTAGAAAATCCGCACAAGTGATTGGCAATTTGAAGAATTTTTAAGCAATTTTAGGCCTTCAGGTGTATGCGCCACGCCGCATACCCAATGCGCCATGCCGTCCTAGTGCACCGCGCCCGTGTAATTTTACACTGTGCATTCGCTCCCGGTGTGCCGTGCCACCTGCTCTATGCGCTGCGCCGGCCAAGTTTTCTCCAACTTCAACTAAATTGCGCACTAACTCAACCAATTTGTTTTGAATGGCTTCTCTTTGGTCTTGGCATGCAAATGACATTGATCCTCATGGAAATATCCTTATAAAGACATGGATTTGATTTTTGTTTCTCCAAAACCCAGTTTTGTAATGTTTGGCATTGGCACTTTTTCACATTTTAATACAACTCTATTTTTTTTAAATTTCCTTTTTGCTTTTTTGACTGAAATGATGAAATTCTTGGCAATTTTTTGCAGGGATAGATGACATTGAATTTAGCAAAGGAGACGAGGGTTGCGACTCAAGAATTGAACAACTGAAAAATTTTTGCAAATTATTACAAAAAATGAAATGTCGAATTTTCTTCGAAACAGAGTTTTGAAGAAAAGTCATAATCCATTTATGTGACGATGAAAATATTTGAAATGAAAATTATTCAAGAACCTCCCTCTGGCCTGCTGGAATTATTAGACATTTTGAAGACACAATTAGTGAAACCCTGGACCTAATGACTGAAATGACTCTTGCTGATCAAAAGACTAAAACAAGACTGTAAGTGACTTTAAAACTTGATTTTGATGGACAGACCTGAGCCAGCAGGATAAGGCATGAGGGGTAATGAATAACAAAACCCTTCCATCAGATTATGGCATGCCCCTAGTAGAATGCAACTAAGTGAATCGATTGAGACAACTAAAAATGAAATGCAATAAGAGAAATGATCTCTGACAGAGGGATGTAGAGACCGACTCTAATAGTAGGGAAGACAACGTTGATGGCTGACGCAAAGATCTCATCCTTGGTGAAGCCACCTGATGGTGTATGGTTGTAGGTGCAGTGTGGTTGGTAGGGCCAACCACTTCATTACCTCTGTTGAAATGAGGTTCTTTTGGTTTCCGCTATCAACAATGAACTGAAACAAAGAACCCTTCACCCACATCTATGAGTGGAAAAGGCACTCCCCCTCCTCTAGATCTCCAGGCTCAATATTCTGGACATTATTTGAGGCAACAGTGGCACTAGGTTTTGCATCAATAATCTTCTTCACTTTGTCATTCCCCTTGTCAGGTTTTGGCTTTGAATCGAAACATGCATCAGACTCTAAAGCTTTCAGCTCAACCACCAATGACTGGTTGGCGCGACATTCAATTGTGTTGTGAGTGGAGCTCTTGTGGAACTCACAACACTTTCGTGTGTCCTTCTTCATCTTCATGATTCCATAATTTACTTGCAGATTTGATGGGTTTTCCTAGATCTCTCCACCTTGGCTCTACCCTTTGTTTTATGTTTTGGGGCCACTCTTTTCCTTCTTCTGATTTGCAAACCCAAAGTCATGCTTCTTTTGTTTAAAATTTTGTTCAATATTCACAACATATCAGTATGTTGCACCGAGCGAGGATATGTCCAGCAAATCCATTTCTTGCTTAATTTATTTTTGTATAAATCCATGACACTTAAGAACCATATGTCACTCAAAGTCTTTGATACCCAACTTTATGTGTAGAGTACAAAAAATATTTGTGCACTCATGCACATCTTGGTCCCTTTGTTGTCATAGTGTGGTCCATTGTATATACCATTCCTCATAGTTCCGCACGAGGTAATATTGTTCGTTAACAATGTCTCAAAAAGAGTTCCAATAGGGGGTGACCATAAACAAAGAGGGTTCCTTGGCTGTTTTCTCACACTAAGTTTCCCACCAGTCCTTGACATGAGGGGTAGCCTTAAGAAGTGCAAAAGTAATGTTTTCTCTATCCCAGAAACTATGGACCAAAAAATATCCTTCCATCATATTCAACCATTTATCTACAACATCTACATCTATTTGACCTTCGAATATAGGGATATCGAAGTTCACTTGTACCTTGAAGGGGGCATGCCTTCAAAGTGACTACTGGATGAAAATGTGTCACTGGGTGGCATCTACTGAAGGATTTAGGAAATGGTTTCCATCATCTCGTTCCCTTTTCACTCGAGGGATTCTTTGAGAAATAGTTTGATAGGATCTCCTTCTCCCTCATCTTTCTTTTCTTCCACCATCGGAGGTCATCAGTCTCAGCAGGGACGGTTTTGCAAAGGCTCAACCAGTTCAAGTCCCAACTCCTTATACCTCGACCTCATTGGGGACATGCACATAAAAAAGAAAAAGAAGACTAATTTGATGCTAGTTATTCAGATTCATTAAGAAATGAAATGAAATATAGATATATAAAAGAACATAGAGATACATCTAAAATAGAACTTCGATTCATTAATAACAAAATACTGGAAATTATTTACATGTAGAATGTAAATAAACTAGCTCAAGTGATGGTTGCTTATCTCTGAGAAGAGATGTGGTGGCTACATGCCTTATGAATTGTGCTACAATGAAGCTCAAAGGCCTATTTATTATGTATAAGAAATGGAAAACCCTAAACATCCAAAAATTTGGCCCTAGGAGATGAAGTGCCAAAAGTCTGTGGGCCCCATTGGTACATCAACTTTCTGGGGTCGTAACTTTGGTATATGATCTTTGTTTTATGCATATGATAGCTCATTAGAAATATCTATTAGAAGACTAAAACTTTCTATTGCAAACCCTTTTAATTTTTTCCATTTTCCCAAAAACATCATTTAGGGCCTCAAAATGGCTCAGAAAGTTTATTACCTGAAAAACTGCTAAAAATAGTAAATTGTGCTATAATTAAGGAAACTGAAAGAAACAATGGTGGGGGACCAAGTGGAAAAGGTGGGTGGCCACCAATATCCACCTAGATCATTTCTCCTCCCTTGTGAAGAAATTCTTCTCATTGCGTTGAGTGCCTCCATTAGATGGAGAAACTTCTGTTGAACTTGGTCCCTGGTGAGCAACTTGCCTTGGTGCATCAGTTAGCTAGCTTTGAAAATGTAATAAATTTGGATATTTTGTTGGTGAGTGTTCTTGATATGCGTGTCTATGATCCACTCAGCTGTGGCATAATCCATGCACTCTAGGTATAGCTTTGTTGGTGTTAGTTGTTTTGCAATGTCCGATGTTTCCAGTAATGGTGGAAAGTATGGTTGAAGGAAGTCCACATGAAAAATGGGTGCAGGCAAGGAATGAGGGAATGATGAGCTCAAAAAATTTATCTCTCACAACCTTGGTGATGGTGTAAGGTCCATATAAGAGTGGTCTGAGCTTTCGATGGGCTCTGGTAAGGAGTTATTTAAGTAAATATAACCATTTTTTTTTTCTCACCTGCAACTTGTGTGGCACCAGATGTTGAATTTGAATTATCCAAGATGTCATGCACATGCTGTCAGATGTGTTGGATGTGTCAAATAAACTAGGTTGCTTTATTACCCTCAAATTTTCCATGTGTGGATTTTTTTGTGTAGTCGCATGAGGCATGTCAACATCAATCAGACACAATGGTTGAAAACCCAAACCCACTTGAAAAGGATTGTGACCAGTCGAGCTATGGAGAAATATTTTATAAATATGCTACATGTAACAAATACTCTGATCTAGGTTCATGGATGCTTGCATTTGTACATGCGTAGTGTGTGCACTATCATTCTATTAACAACTTGCATCTGGCCATCACACTGGGGATGGAATGTAGTTGACTTAGTGAGATTAGTGCCCAATAATGTCTAGAGGCTTGACCAAAATGTGCTTAGGAACCTGCTATACTGATCTATTATAATGGTCTACAGGATTCCAAAATGTGCCCATATTCTTTCAAAGAATATTTTAGTAGTGTCCTTTGTTTTGATACTCTTCTTGCAAGAAACGAATATATCCATCATATCAAATATGTCTATGACCACAAATACACAGTCACTACCATGCTTCCATAAATACATACTCACTACCATGCTTGGTAGAAGGGAGGCCCAATAGATAATCCATGGAGATGGATTCCCAGGACTGTCTGGAATTAGTGAGAGGCGTTTACAAGCCTTTCTTCTTGATGGTCTACTTGGTGATGGCATAGGAAGTGTAGGATCTGATATATTTTCCAATGCCTTATCATAGTTTTTACCAATAAAAATATTGTTGTTATATGGCCATAATTTTGTCCACATCAAAGCGTCTTGCAACCTGAATATAGTGTGATTTGTAAATCAGCTTGGCACACTCACTTGAAGGAATTAAAAGGTGGCCCAAGTAGCATAATAATGCATCCTCAAGGTGGAAATTTGGAACTTTCTTATGATCCGCTAACATCTGGTATGTGGTGATGAACTCTAGATAATTTTGTACAATTGCAGCCATCCAGAGGTGTCGTGGCCACAAGAGTTGAAAACAATAGTCAGTGTTGCAATTATGGGCCGACTGAGGCAATCTGCAACATGATTGGTTTTTCCCTTCTTGTATTTGATGTTCAAGTGGAACTATTGTAGATATGTATACCACTTTTGATGTTAATGATTCTGCAACTTCCCTTATGTTTAGATAAACTAAAGAGGTTGGTGATCTACGTGGATGACTCTCTCCTTCCCTAGAATGTAATGTTTCCATTGTCGACATGCCTACATGATGGAATACATCTCTTTATCATATGTGGGGTATCTTTGAATTGTATCGTAAAGTATCTCACTGTGATAGGCCACTAGATGCCCTTGTTGGGTGAGAATTGCATCAATAGCATAGTCTGAGGCATCTGTCTCAATTTCAAATGGTTTTTGCAGGTTTAGCGACGTGAGTACAAGTGCAGTGTAGAGGTGATGCTTAATCTCAAGAAACTCCTTCTGTTGCGACTCAGAATAGAGAAACTTTTCTTTTGCTTCGACCTTGGTAACCTAATTTAAAGGCCAAGTGATATGAGAGAATCCCAACATGAACCTATGACAAAAATTGGCAAGGCCCAAAAATTTATGAGAGTCTGTTAGAGTGGTTTGGGATGGAAAACTTTGAATGACTTGGATCTTCGCAAGATCCACATGCGAACCTTGCTCATTAATGATGTAGCCTAGATATTAGACTTAGCTCATTCGAAATGTGCATTTCTCCGAGTTGGCACATAGTTTGTGTTGCCGCAGGGTTTAAAGGACATGCTGAATGTGTTGTAGGTTCTCTTCCCAACTCTTGTTGAATATGAGGATGTCGTTAAGGCATAAAACCAGGAACGAGTTGGTGGAGGGCCACAATATGTCATCGATCGACCTCATAAATGTTGCAAGGGAATTTTTCAACCGAAATGGCTTGACCAACCACTCGAAAAAGGCCTGCCTTGGATTTGGAGGTGGTCTTCCATACATCTGTGAGTTCTATTAGCACTTGGTGAAAGCCAAAATTCAAATCAATGTTGCTAAAATACTTGGTCCCCTTGAGATGGTCAACAGGGTCATCAATTCATGGGATTGGATACCTATTCCTAACATTGATTTTGTTTATTTCCCAATAATCAATGTTGAGTCTCCAAGTTCCATATTTCTTCGATACAAGTGCAATCAATCTCCCACAAGGTAGAGATGTTTCAAGAGTCGGATCAATCGAATGCTTGAACTCACAGTGGAAATGTACCCATGTGGGTGAGGAGAATATGTCCTTGTATTCTTCCAATACCTTATCCACCTGCTTTTGTTATGTGGGGTAACCCTTTCTAGGGGCCATGTATGTGGCAAATATTTTCCCTTTGCTTTGAGAAAAAATAAAAAATAAAACAATTTTCCTCATCTAGGAGATTACCTTACTGCATTACTTAGCATAGATCAAAGAGATGGAGGTAGGTGGGGCTACCTTTGATATCCTATATAAATTATCACCTAAAGGAATTGTAACAATGTGAGGCATAGACTCATACACATCATGACAATTCCACAAGTATGGTCGGCCTAATAAAACATCACAAACTTCAAGAGGAGAAACATCACTCAATACCTCATCTATGAAGGGCTTGATGTTGTAGGGAAGGCAGCACTATTGGATGAAGTGAAGATCTCATCCTTGGTGAAGCAACCCAATGGCGTATGGATGTGGGAGTGGTGTGGTTGGTAGTCCAAAATACTTCATGACCTCTACTGAAATGAGGTACCTTTTGCTCTCACTATTGAAAATGAACGGCAGTAGAGAACACATCACCCACATCTATGAGTTGAAGAGATGCTCCCCCTCCTCTGGAGCTTTAGGATCAATTTTCTGGACCTTGGTGGTGGAAATGGTGGCACTGGATTCTGTGTCAATAATCTGCTTCCAATTTTCATTCCCCTTGTCAGGTTCTGGCTTAGAATTAGAATATGCATCAGACTTTGAAGCTTTCAGCTTGGCCACTAATGACTTCTTGGTGTGACACTTGTGTGTTGTGAGTGGGGATTTTGTGCAACCCACACCATTTTCCTATGTCCTTATTCATATTCATGGTTCCATTCTTTACTTGTAGGTTTATGGGTTATCCTAGGTCGATCCACCTTGGTTCTGTCCTTTTCCTATTGTTTTGGGGTGCTCTTGCCCTGCTTCTAATTCAAAGATCCAAATTCATTCTTGTTTTGTTTAAATTTGTGTTCAATATTGGAAGCATATCAGTATGTTGTGCCAAGCGATGATATGTCCAGGAACTCCATTTCTTCTTGAATGTATTTGTGTAGATAACTTTGGTACTTGAGTACTAGATATCGCTCAGAGTCTTTGATACACAACTTTGTGTATATTGTATGAAAAATATTTGTGAACTCATGCATGTATTGTTCCCTTTGCTATCGTAGTGTGGTCCACTGCATGTACTTGGCCTCATGGATCCCCACGAGGTAATATTGTTCCTTGATAACGTCTTGGAAAAAGTACCAAGAGTGGGAAAATGTAAATAGATATGGTTCCTTGGCCCTTTCCTCACAGTAAGTTTCCCACTAGTCCTTGACATGGGGGGTAACCTTAAGCACTGAAAAAGTAATCTTATCCCTATCCGAGCATCTTGTAACTAAAACCTTACAATAGCATCTTGTGACTAAAAAATTTGTTATATTACTCAATTGAATATAAGTATATATTTATGAACTTTTTGTTCGTAATCTATTTGCATATGTATGATGAGATTTTCAAGAAAATATTATGTTTATGATTTGTGTATTTTGTATTATAGTAAAATTTATTTATTTTAATCTTACTAAGAGTAAATTAAAAGAGTAAAGAAATATTCTATCATTTTTCCTTAATGTCCTTAAGGCAATCTTCTAATAATTCATGCACTTATATCTATCTCTTGTATTTTACAGGTTTTCATACAAATATTTGTGTACATAGTTTTTCGATACCTTAATATATATAAATATAAACATATTTATATTTATTATATATTTATATATTTAGAGGTGTGTGTGTGTATATATATACACTTCTATTGTACTTAAACCTATTCTCATATATATTAATCCTTCTGAGTTTTATTTACTGTAATTCTTACATAATTATTTATAATAAAATCAAATGAAGCTTTCTTATTACTACTTGAGTTTTTCTCTGTATAATAATTTTAACCAATGAAAACCTACATATTGATACATATTGCAAACAAGAAATGAAACTATAGTGCTAGTTAAAATAAAACCTGTATAGCAACATTTTCTTTCTCATTTCTCATACAAAATCTCTATTATACATGTGTTCACTCTATATGTTTTTCCAAATTTCATTTACTCTAATATCTCTACTTGAAACTTTTTCACATAATATATATAAAAAATAACATATATGCATAATTAATTATACAATTCATAAAACTATAATCTAAACTATTTCACTTTACAGATCATTCACTTAACAAAGGTTCAAAATACCAACTTGAAGTTTGTAAATTATGGAAAATTAACAATTAGAGCACTCATCTCCTCCCAACATTTATACTTTTTCTTGCATGTATCCCCCCATGCATAGTTTTGCAAATTCCTTTTAACATTATTTTTGTTTCTTTCACTTGCTTCTCAAAAGGCTCTCTAATATAGCATGAGTTCCTTTAGCAAGATGAAAAATATTAACAAAATCTCTTACCTATCTACTACTCATTTGGTAGTTAGTAACTACATCCACCTCAACAACAGGTGGCAGGTAGTTACAAGCTTGTTTATGAGTTTTAATTCCCATTCCAAAAGACAACATCTTGTCTTTTAGGGAAGTAATAAATTGGCCAATTTCCATAATTCACAATTAATAATTAATATCAGACACCTAGGACTTAATATTGTGTAATGAATATACACCATCAATTTTCAGCCTCATCTCTTTTAGCCAAGTGTTGACTCACTAAGATGTCTTTTTTACACACAATCTTAATCCCTACATTAGTTATCAACCTGAGGCAAATCTTTCTATTTCAAGAGTGTAAACACAGTATGTGCAGTGAAGTTATAGGTTATCTACTGATGAATCGTTAAAATCATTAAAGTCCAATTCTTCAATCCAATCCACACAACTCTACAAAGAAACTATCTATGAAAGGAATGCTCAAAACACCCAATGTAATTCTATACAACTTATTCTGAAACCAATTGGAATTTGAATGAAAATGAGAGTTACACAGAGAGTTACTCAAATAATCTTGAGACTAATCACGCTTTAACCAAGTAAATAAACTATGATTATCGAATGACGCTAACGCTCAAATCGATCTGCACCATTAAATAGAAACAACAACTGGCAACTAAACAAGAATCAGTAAGTCAACAACAACAGCGATAAAAGATTCCTAAATGATAAACATTCTATATTGCAATCTGTAGAAGTTACTTAGTCTTGTCTTTCAAGATATATGATAACATTCATTCAATCCAAACAACAATCAACCATACATTCACTCATTCTAATCAAACCGCTTACTTAAGTCTATCTCGCAATTTTAGTATAAAGCTAAGTGAACAACAGTATAGATCAATGCCACCATCTTCAAGTTAAGCAAAAGAACTAAACATTAAATGAAATGCAAGGATTGTAAACTATAACACAAAGGAGCAATAGAACTTCTTGTGAATGGGCCGAAAGTTGCGAGAAGCCTTTGCTTAATAAAAATTCAGAACACAAAATTGTATCAAGTGCAATGTTCTTTCATCAAATTCAAAGTAACAACTGACAGAGTCACTGAATCAACAATGTTTTTACTTCAAAGAGAATAATTACATATCAAATTTCTGAACTATCATCTAGTTGCCTTTCAGCCCTATATAACATAAAAGGGAAACCTGGATAACAATGAATCCTCAGGATGAGGAGATCCTGAGGATTTCACAATATAAAATATGATTATATGATAATACCAGAGTACTCGAACTAATCTTTCACTTCCTTATATACCCCATACGTCGTGGCTTTTCTCTTTATGGCCTTGTGTTGTCCTGCCAATTGAACAACTTTTTCCCAATTGCATCTCTGCATACAAAGATAGTAAAGAATCAATTTTTCGTACTAAATTCACCTATTCTATCACCAACTCGTTTCTTCCAAGTTTGAATGATATTTTCCTCATTTTATTCTATAAACAGAGATAATATTATAAGAATGAACGATAAATGAAGCATTAAGTGAAGAGAAATCATACCTTTTTCTCATCCCAACATACTCCCTAGCTTACCTTGTTGCATGTCCTCGTGCAAGAGTATAGTTTAGATGCAACTGGGTGAGGGAATAAGTAGGGTATACTTCTTCCCTATAATTCCTAAAATCATTCTTTTGCTTGAGGACAGTGAAAGCGTGGGTTACCTCATGATCTTTTAAGTTATAATCACTATGGTATTGATTAGGAGGGTACCATATGATTGGGGTTCTGTAGCAGCATCCTATCCAGTCTAGTCCCAATGTTAAAATCATATTGCTATATTTGTAAAAATGGGAAGAGGCAACTTGGAAGTTACGTTATTTGAATGGTTCCTAGTCCCTCACAGTGTTACTGGAAACTTCCCATATTTTCTTGGATGCAACTAAAGCTTCTTCTTTAATATCCTAGAAGTATTCCTTTCTGGCCTGAATGATATCAGTATGGATTGGCCCCAATTTGCCTACAACACCATTTTTCTTCATAAACGGCTTATGCTAGATAGATAGGACCAGTGGATATGTAGGTTCTCCTATGACCCATAGGTCAATGCCATATTGATTCCTTTTGAATGTGTTGTAAGCATTGGCCCATTTTAGCTGATTAGCATCAAAGGAAAGGAATGCCTGAAATTGAATGTCTCCTATGAAAGGAGCAGGGTAGCTATCCCTGTCATCCTCTAGAACAAAATTATGCATGTAGAGCTCACAAAGGAGGTGCTGAACCTTCTAATTGTGTTCTCTGAAACACTTAATAAACTCAGGAGTGGTTTTAATTTCTACTGATTTACTCACCCAAACGGCCTTAACTTTTAGCAGGAGATATCTCTCCATAAGAAATAAAGCATAATTAGTAGCGGGAGCTCGACAAGATAGAGTGTGTGAATGGAGAGAACAGACAACCTCCATTTGTTCTCTAGCTTTCTGCAATTGACCCTTTTAATTTTCAACCTTCTTTTGCTCAACCTGGTATTGAGCAAAAGTCTCGTCCTCCGTCTTGGTAAGTGCCTCGAATTTCTTTTTTAGCCCTTGCTGTTTGTGAAAAGGGATAACTTTCTCCTTGTGTTGAGCTAGCTCTTGATGAATCGTTAAAAGCTCATTCTCTAATTTTCTAATAACAACTTCTCTAACCAAAGGGGTATAAATAGGTGTTTCATCTGTTTGGACTTCTGAATCTTGGGTCTCCTCAGGGTCATTCTGTATAGCAGCTTCAACTATTTCTAGAATTATATCTTGAATATTTTCTCCAATCTCAGTCTGGACAACAGTGTCTGCAATGGGGTAGGCCGTTTGAGTTCCCCGTGAAAAGATATAGGGCTCCTCTATTTGTATGGTAGTGTCTTCTCTAATACCAGCCTCGACTCTAGGCTTCTCTTGGGAAACCCTTAAGAAACTATATCTGAGTCTCTCCATCCTTCACAGAACATTGTTCTATTTGAGTTCCTACATTCTCCATTTATGCTTTCAATTTCCTTATCCTAGTTGCTTCTTTTAACCAATATTTCAACTGTCGGATTACCTACTTCTGTTTTACGTACTTTTTGAGCACCTTTTTATGTTTAACTTTGTAGGGATCTTCTACTCTAGGGCTCCCATGTGGGGTTGCATTATCTTAGGCCACATGCACAGATTGCATTATGTTAACATCAGGAATTTTTCCAGTTGGAGCTATGTTTGCTGGGAGGATTTCTCCTTCCAACTCGTAATTATTATTCATTTTGTGTTTAGGAGATCCCAATGCAATGATATCTCCTGAAAAATCATCATTCTTGTGGTCTTCTTCTAGGTAGGCCTCATCCACGGGGGACTTTGAAAAGGGAATATCACTTGGTTGATTGGCATCCTCCAATTTTTCGCCTTCAGGGTTTCTTTCTGTTGGGGTTTCTTCATGATCCTCGGCTTTGAGGGGTGTTTCCATATTAGGAATTAACTCTCTTTGCTCCTCCATGGGACCAGTGCATGGTTGGGTTTGTTCGCGACTAGAGTTGTCAGCAGGGATCGATCGATCAGGAGTAGAGTTCTGTATTTGAGTGTTTCATGGTTGCTCCCTGCCCTCGGTAAACATCTCCATGCTTCCCAAAACCCTTTCCACTTCCTCCTCATAGCCTTGTAACTAAGGGTCTTGAGGATTGAGAGGAGGTATGCAGGATGGTTCAGCTTCTTTTGCTTGGATTGGAATGCACCATTGGGCTTTTACTCTCCCTGAGCGTCTACGGTCAGTTGATTCTAGGGGTGCAGTGGAGTTCTTTCATTTTAATATTTTCTTTGGGCCTGGGGTTCTTGGCCCTTGTTGCTCTGTTTCCTCATTTTCTGGGGGTGGGGCCAAGGTAGAATTTAGGATACTATCCCATGTTAATTGTTTCTATGCCAATCTATTTATGATGATTAACTTAATTAATCCATGATGGCTGAGTACACAATTTGGGTCCTTGGATGTTCTTACCTGTTGGGCAACATCATGTAACAGGAAATTTAAATAAAATGGTAAATTAACTGAAATTATTTGCTTTAAAATGGCTAGGAGTTTCGGTTGTCGAGGTTTTAGGACATGATGTCGGTCGTCGCAAGTGATATATCTTTGGATGATAACCGCGAGCTCTTGCCATGGTTTCTACAATGCCAAAGGATGAATTCCTTTCCTCATTCGTACCAGTCGCTTGTCTGGGTCCTGGAAGGCTTCAATTTCACTGTATAAAAGGATGCGTTTATCTGCCCATTTCGCTCCTTCCACCGGAAGTTGAGTGACTTCAGCCAGGACTTCTTCTAAAACTATCATGCTTATTCCTTTGACCACTGTACTATCATTCTGTAGATTTTGCAGAAACTCCAACGTTATCTCTTCATGGAATCCCTGTAATCTCTTTAAAACTGTAACTAGCTAGCGTGTTGAAGGATTTTGCGGACTTGATCCAACACCATCAATACTATAGGCTCACTCCAAATTGTTCTTCCACCCATAATTGTTGAAATTGGGTCTGATTCTTCTGAGACAACTGTGTTTTACCCTTGTAATGCAACACAACATCGATGTATATCACAGGAATTATAAAGGAAATGGCTCTACTTGGATAATAATTATGGTGTTTAGTTAAGTCGTCCATCCTATTAGCCATACTTAACGCAAAATCATATGTTCGTATGCCCACCATAATGGTTTCCATTCTTTGACCAATCAGAATTTTCTGGTAATTATACATATCCCTGCACATCATGAAAACGAACTCCAGAGATAATCCAAATGATTATCACACACTATTCATAATTGGAATATGTGCTATCCATACGCAGTCCATCCCCCCCTTTGATGAGAGAAGGGCGCCCACGTCCTTTCATCACGCGGAAAATAGGCAAGTAACCAATGTGAAATAAATGTCGGTAACCAATCTAAAAAAACACAACACACAAATTAATAAATCATTTAAATGACATGCGCCATCAGACATGAATTGGCCAAAAATAAAAATAGCAATATCAACTCATTATGTCAAATATTTTATCGTAAGCGAGATTAATCATATCAACATAATCGATAGTTTATAATTAATGGTTGTCTTTTAATATGTAGACATATGGAATATGATAAATATAGATAAAAATCACCATGCTATGCAGCTTGTAAAAGTGCTCCCAAACAGAGTTTTTCGTTTAGAAATAAGGTCATAGGTGATAAGAGGTAGATGTAATATGGCAATATAAGATAATACTTCAATACCATAGCAGAGCCACTGCTGCCAACAGGCATTCATAGGCTCGACAGGGTTTTATTTTAACCCTCCCAAATAAGCCAGAGTCCTTTTCACAATTTAATTTTTCTTATTTTTGTCACAAAAAGACCACTATGCTAGCATGGTGACCAGATAACCATAGTGCCACTCATGAGGGTGAAACAGAGATGATCAGGTTGGCTCGTGATGAGACCCCCTATTCTTCTGAAAAATTATTTATCAAGAAGATCATTACCTTGGTGTGGTAGCCAAATTGGAATGTTACCTATTACATTCTTATGATCATGGTAGGCTGTCTCATGATGAGACCACCTATCCTCTTTGGACAATGTTGTAAGCATTTTTCTATTTTTATTTTATTTTTGCAATTTTTCTTGTAAAAAGGGAGGCTCATTTGCTCCTTAAGAGTCAGGGATGGTGTAAGAAGTAAGAAGATGCTAATGGAAGTATTATACTCTTATCCCTTAACATTATATCGATGCGTTTTATCCATTTGGAAATATAAACATAAGCCAACATGGATTCCTGATGTGTTCCAAAAGAAAAGATGTTCAGACAACCATTATAAAGATTCACCATATTAGCTTGATGAACAAAGATAACCAATAAAAGGATTTTAGAAGTTATAATTACATTGTTATTGCCATATATCTTTAGAAGAGGCATGAATGCACATGGAACTTATTTGCAATATAAAATAAGAAGATCATGGTATAATGATTAAGAAAAAAAATGAGAAAAATTCAACATTTAGCTTGTGGTTCACTCTGCAAAATAAAAAAAAAAAATCAAAGAAAATGAAAAAAAATAAGGAGAAATGCATTGTTCAATCACTTGAACGATAGGCGTTCAAGAGTTTGAACAACAAAAACAAATAAGAAAAACAATGTTGTTCAATCAAGTGAATGGAAATTGTTCAATAATTTGAACAACAAAAACTAATGAATAGAAAATGTGTCATTCAATCAATTGAATGGTAGTCATGAGAATACAAAAAAAACATGTTGTTCAATCAATTGAACAACAATCATCCAATTGTTTGAACAACAAAAATGAAATAAGAAAAATAGTGTTGTTCAGGCAAGTGATCAACAAGCGTCTGCTAGTTTGAATAATGAAAACAACAAAAATGTGTTGTTCAATCAATTGAACGACGCGTGTTTACTTGTTTGAACAACAAAAATCAAAAACGAAAATGTGTTGTTCAATCAATTGAATGAAAAGTGTTCGCTCGTTTGAACAACAAAAATAAAAAACAACAAATGTGTTGTTCAATCGATTCAATGACAAGCGTTTAATTGTTTGAACAACGAAAATAATAAAAAATGTGTTGTTCAATCAATTGACCAGCAAACCTCCAATTGCTTGAACAACGAAAAATGAAAAAATGTGTTGTTCAATTAATTGAAATACATACGTCCAATTGTTTGAACAATGAAAAATGAAAAATGTGTTATTCAATCAATTGAACGACAAACATCCAATTGTTTGAACAATGAAAAATGAAAAAATGTGATGTTTAATTAATTGAATGGAAAATGTCCAATTGTTTGAACAACGAAAAATAAACAAAAATGTGTTGTTCAATCAATTGAACGGCAAAAGTTCAATTGTTTGAACAATGAAAACAATAAAAAATGTGATGTTCAATCAATTGAACAGTAAATGTCCAATTGTTTGAACAACAAAAAATGTGTTGTTCAATGAATTGAATGGAAAATGTCCAATTGTTTGAACAATGAAAAATGAAAATGTGTTGTTCAATCAATTGAACGAAAAATGTCCAATTGTTTGAACAATGAAAACAAAAAAATGTGTTGTTCAATTAACTGAACAACAAACGTCCAATTGTTTGAACAACGAAAAATAAACAAAAATGTGTTGTTCAATCAATTGAACGACAGGTGTCCAATTGTTTGAACAATACAATATGTCAAAGAAGAACTACGCTATTCGATCAATTGAACGACGATTTACAGAAAAGAAAAAAAAAAAAAAATTGCTATTTAATCTATTGACCGACAGGCGTTCAATTGTTTGAACAAAAAAAAAAAAAAAAAAAAAAAAAAAAAAAAAAAAAAACATATTTACATGGTAATGCCTACCAAGGTATGTACATTATTTACAATTTTGCAAGAAATTTCACTTTTTTAAAGAAAAGCTACTGGTTTATCATTCCCCACAGCTAGAATTTGCATGGAGGGGTACTCGCGTACCTGCTTGCAGAAATATTCTTTGGTAAGCGGTTGATGATAGTGGCGCACTCGATGCCCATTTACCTTAAACGAGTGGCCAGAACCATCTATGGTAGTCAAGGTAAGAGTATCATTGTTATGCACTTCTTGAGTCTCATAAGGGCCTAGCCATCGTGTTTGCAACTTGCCTGGGAAGTCCTAGAACCTGGAATCCTATAGAAGTGCCCAATCTCCTTTTTGAAACATTTTCTTCTTGATAAGGTTGTCATGCCATTTTTCCCTTTATTGTTGTATTATTGCAGTTTGTTGCAAAGAAATCAATCGAGCTTCATCTATTTCGTTAATCTGCTAAAGACGCTTGGTTTGAGCTTCTGTTAAATCTAGACCCACTTTCTAGGTCGTCCTTAGAGTCTTTATTTCCAATTCGATTAGAAAAAATGGTTCTTTACTGAACACAAGCTGGTAGGGAGAGTATCCAATAGTATTCCTCTAAGTCATATGATAGGCTCACAAGGCCACTAGCAGTCTAGTAGTCCAATCTCATTGGTGCATTGGGATTGTTTTAGTTAGAATTGCTTCTATAACCTTGTTGGTGCTTTCTACCTACATGTTTGCCTATGGGTGATACAAAGAAGTGATCCTATGTGTGATATGATGGTTTCTGAGGGTGGCAGTAATATTGTTACCTGTGAATTTCTTTCCCCCATCTGTGACCACTTCTCTTGGTAATCCATACTACACAAATAGCCCAAAAAGGAATTTAATCACTGCTTCATCTGTGGCTCTTGGTAAATCTATTGTTTCCACCCATTTTGTCACATAATTCGTGGCTACGAGTATGTAGGCCTTCTGATTGGAAGGCGGATGAAATGGACCTACGAAGTCTAATGCCCAACGCTTGAAGGGTTCTATGACAAATTGTGGTCGTAGAGGAATTTCATCATATTGACCAAGTCGGCCCATCCTTTGGCAATTCTCGTAGGCCTGGGTATAATTTTTAGCATCCTTAAAAATAGTGGGCTAGTAATAGCCCATTTGTAATACCTTATGTCTTGTTCCTTGGTCTACAAAATGTCCCCCACAAGGTTCGTCATGGAAAGCCATTAGGATGTCATGGATCTCATCCTCGTGGATGCATTTGCATATACACATGTCGACCCTCGTATGAAAAAGATATCCACATATCCAAGAGAACCGGGCGCTACACTGAACAATAAATTTTATTTCCCTTGTTGTTAAATGTTTGGGTAGCTTCCCTACTGCCAAATAATTTTCCACATCTACGTACCATGGCGTCTTAACCGCCACAACAAACAGGTGCTCATCCAGTAATTGGTCATGTACCACCAATGGATCATTAACCTTCAGAATTCGAGATAGAAAATCAGCAACAAGATTCTCCTTTCCTGGACAATCTTTAATGGTAATGTTGCAATCCTGCAAAAGAAATAACCATCATGTTACTCGACCATTTGTGATAGGTTTATTAGCTAGATAGCTAATGGAAAAGTGATCAGTGTACACAAGTACTTGGTAGCCAGTTATATAGTGTATATATTTCTTTATTGCATAAATAACTGCTAAGAATCCTTTTTCTGTCACTATGTAATTGAGTTCTGTAGGGGTGAGATTTTTTCTAATGTAATATATAGCATAAGGTTTCTTGTCCTCTTCCTGGCTGAGGACAATGCCTATTGCTACATCTAATGCATCCATGGAAATATGAAAAGGCAGCTCTGAGTTTGGTCCACGTAATACTGGTGTTGTTGAGACTAGTTTCTTTAATCCTACAAAAGCTATGTCACACTTGTCAGACCAACTGAAATAAATGTTTCTAGTTAGAGCGTATAAAGGTGCTGCAATCTTTGAAAAAATCTTGATAAATCGACGATAATAACCTGCATACCCTAGGAAACTACGTACCTCTATTTGGGTGTAGGGGGTAGGCAGTAAAAGAATTACCTGTATTTTTGCTGGGTCTACCTGTATTCCTGCTGCAGAGATGTAATGCCCGAGGATCACGCTCTCGGTCATTATCATGTGACACTTTACATTGCTTAAATATAACTTGGTAGCGATGCATCATTTTAAGACCTTTTTTAGCGTCTGTAATTCTTGATCAAAATCATCCCCATATGGAGTAAAATCATCCATATATGTCTCTAGTCCTTCATTTATTAGATCAGCCAAGATGCTTAGTATAGATCTCTAAAACATGGTTGGGGTGTTGCACAAGCCAAATGGTAATACTCTGTATGCGAATGTGCCCTAGGGACATGTGAAGGTTGTTTTGTCCTGGTCTTCAGGGGCAATCTGAATTTGATTGTACCCACTTAAGCCATCTAGAAATGAGAAGAATTTCTTCCCTGCCAATGTATCGAGGACCTGATCAATGAATGGGAGGGGAAAATGGTCTTTCTGTGTTGCCTTATTTAGCTCTCGATAGTCTACACAAATATGCCATTTTCTATTTTTCTTGGGGACGACCACCAAAGGGGAGACCCATTTACTCTGAGATAGGATAACTAAAGTTTACATCTAGTAGCTTCTGTAATTCCTCTTTCACAATATCCTTGAGGTGAGGGTTCAATCTCCGTTGAGGCTGTTGGATGGGTCATGCATCCTTCTCTATATAAATGTGGTGTGTACATAATTGTGGATCTATCCCTTTCATATCAAGATAATCCTAGGCAAAAGCCCCTTTATTTTTTTGCAATACCTGGATAAGATTTTTCTGTTGTTTTCTCTCTAGATTAGCATTGATATTTAGAAATTTTCCTGGTTCGATGTCAACTGGTCTATTTTTCTAAACAACAGTTGTATGAATATGATGGTCGTTTGTATCCTTCAGGGAATCTTTCATGGCTTCGTTATCAAGAATTGCTTTCAGCATCTGACATTCCACATTGGTTGGCTGATTTATAATATTGTTGATAACATCATCTTTATTTTGATTTTTAAATTCTAGCGCTTCTTCTACTGTGAGTGGTGAACAAATGCTCTCTTCCAGGTACATTTGTGGCTGCTTACATATTTTTACAATGGGAAAACTTGGCTTAGCAGGAGGGTATAACACTAGATTTTTTATGGAATCTCCCTTTGTGATAGTCATGCTGCCTTCTCGGTAGCCAATATATGCATCAACTGTTGCCAGCCAAGGTCGTCCCAGAATCAAGGATGCCTATCCAATCTAATTCCTTAGGTTTATAACCAAGAAGTCTACTGGATATTACCATGAGTCAACAGAAACTGTAATATCTTGTAAAGTCCCTTCTGGTATTACCACTGATCGATCAGCAAGCTCTAATAAAGTGGTGGTTGGTTCTAAGGTTGTAATGCCAAGTGCTTGACAATTTTCTATTGTTAGTATGTTAATGGCAGCTCCTAGATTAGCTAGGATGTTTGGAAAAGAGCAGCCATATATCTGAACTGTTACTATGGGATTTCCAGGGTCTTCATATTTTATAGGAGTTTCCTCTCCCAAGAGTAAATCATATAGGGTTCCTACAACATGAATAGTGGGTGAGGTTTTTAACTTCCTCACAGGCCTTTTTACACATAATTCTTTGATGGTTTTGGCATATATGGGAATGTCTTGAATAGCCTAGGGGAGGGGAATCTTAAAACACAATTTTTTTAGCTCCCCTACAAGATCAAAATCAGGATAAGTGATCAGTTTAGGTATCACTAGCCTTTTGAGGATCGGAGGGGGGGTGACCATAAGTTTTCAGGGTCATCATGTTGATATGTTTTTTCCCCTTGCTTTGATTCAATATTATTTACAAGTGGTGGAACATGTACAGATGATGGAATACGTATAGGTGGAGTTACAATTTCAATTGAAGGTCGGTCATTATTTTCCTCAGGGGTTATTACCCAACCCGATCTTAATCTGAGCTCATTACATTCTTTTTGCTCAATCTCAGATTCTCGATTTTCAATAACCTGTACCAAGTGGACTGGCCTATTATTAGGATTCGGGTTTGGCTGAGCTGGTAACTATGGCCATAGAAGAGGTTGAGAATTTTGTTGTAATGTATAAGGAGCTGAAAATGCGGTCTAAGACTGGGGGCCTATTCCCGTAGGTATATTGGATATCCCTAGAGGTCGTTGCCAGTTTGTAAACTAATTTGTGTTTTGAGAGGTGGAGGAAGGCCACTAGGATTGATAGGGATTGCCTCGCCAAACATGAGTAAAAGGAGAATTCGGCTAGCCATTTCCCAGAAAAGATGTGCTAGCCAAGATGTCATAGGCAATGGTGGACTTTGCCAGTTTGGGTAGGGTGATTGGCCTTCCCAGGCTGCCCTAAGGTTCTGTTGTTGGTTAAACTATGATGAAGGAAAAAATTGGGATGTGTCTAGCAACATACCTATAGGTTTGGCTTGCCATCGTCAACGCTGGTTCATTAAATATACTGGTTTTGTTTCCTCATTTGCTTCTTTGAATACTGCTTTCAACCCGGGTAATGATGGATATTGTTCAGTATCATGATCTTTAGTACAAATTGCACACATATAAACCATGTCTAATGAGAATTCTCGTTGGATGTGATTCTTTCAACAACGTGGGCAGAAGATGGCCAAAGTTTGTTATGCTAAAGATTGTTTTTGTTTGGCTTGTAGAACATCCACCTATGTTGTAAGAGTGCTCAGGATATCCGTCTTAAAATCTTCAAGGAGGTTTCCAATCTCCATCCACGTTATACCTCCACTATGTGGTTTTCTTCCTATGCTCATTGGATCTCGACTAGCTTCTCTTGTACATGTGCTTCCTCGTGAACACCTGATACATAAACGAATAATTTCATCATACTCTTCCTGAGAAATATCCCTTTTTCCCTTCAATTTTAGAGTTTCTATCCATTCTTCTTTCATTCCTTTAATCAATATAGCTCTTAGGACTTCTTTTGGTAAGGTAGTGTGTAGAGATCTCTACAAATTATAATTAAATTGTTCTACATATTCTTCTAGTGTTTCGTTATCTTTTGCAGTCATCTTGAAAATATCATCTTTTTGTTCCCTAGTCTTACAAAAGTCTTGATATCTTTTAAGGAAGTAGGTTTTCATCTCGTCCCAAGAATTGATGGTTCTCCCACCTAGACCCATAAACCATCTTAAAGTTGCCCCTTTCAAAGTGGAAGGGAATAATTTTAGTTTTTGGGGGTCGGTGGTATTTTTGTACCCTCTACAGTGGACATCAAAATCAAACAGGAAAGAATCAGGATCCTCTATGATCATCCAATGAAAGGTTGAGATGTTTTGTAGAGGAATAGCCTTCATAGGGGTATTAGCCACCTGGTCAACTATGGGGTATTCTAATGTCGAGGTTTGACCTTGGGGTGGTTATTCTACCATTTGCTCAAAGATATGCCAATAGTCTTTAGGGATTTCAAGGGGTGCTTCCATAATAAAAAGAGAATTAGCAACTTGAGCTGGTTTTACAGCACTCCCTAGGTCTGGAATCTTAGGAGATCCTTGTTTAGACAATTATGGTTTTTCTTGAGCAACCCCACTAGTTTATCCTTTTCCTTCTTGTAAATTACAGGATTTTCCCTATTATACAGGATCAGAGGGTAGGCTTATTGTAGCTTGAAAACTCTATTCTGATCCTCCTACTTGGCTTTGAATCTAGCATGCATGGTATATGGAGGGCCTACTGCTTGAGGGATGGTAGTAGAATTTTTTCCAGGTATAGCCTAGAATCCTACTAATGCTTGAGACTCTACTCTTCTTATAATTTCATGTATAAAGTTCATTCGCCCAAGGTTCACTGATGCTTTGGGTTTTGTGGGTTTTGATAGAGGATTTTGTTCTTTTTCTATCTTTTTATCCTAGTCATTCATAAAACAAATTCCTATTGAACCTCTAAAATTTTGCTATAAAGTTGGCAGGTAAGCAAGCACTTTACTTGCTAGGTATGCAGGTTCTTACCTTCCATTTTTAAAACCCAGTTCTCTTACAACAAAGGGGTAGAACTAATCACTTTGAACACTCTCCCCAGCAACGATGCCAAAATGTTGGCTCACTAAGATGTCCTTTTTACAAGCAATCTTAATCCCTACATTAGTTATCAACCCTAGGTAAGTCTTTCTATTTTAAGTGTGTCAACACAGTATGCGGAGTGAAGTTAGAGGTTATCTAATGATGAATTGTTGCAATCATTAAAGTCCAATTCTTCAATCCAATCCACACAACTCTTCAAAGAAACTATCTATGAAAGGAATGCTCACAACACCCGATGTAATTCTATACAACTTGTTCCAAAACCAATTGGAATTTGAATGCAGATGAGAATTACATAGAGAGTTACTCAAATAATATTGAGTCTAATCACACTTTAACCAAGTAAAGCAACTATGATTATCGAATGACACTAATGCTCAAATTGATCTACATCATTAAATAGAAACAACAATTGACAACTAAACAACAATCAATAAGTGAACAACAACAACTGTGAAAGATTCCTAAATGATAAACATTCTATATTGCAATATGTAGAAGTTAATCAGTCTTGTCTGTCAAGATATATGATAACATTCATTCAATATGAACAACAATCAACCATACATTCACTCATTCTAATCAAAGCGCTTACTTAAGTCTATCTCGCAATTTCAGTATAAATCTAAGTGAACAGTAGTATAGATTAATGTCACCAATCTTTAAGATAAGCAAAAGAACTAAACATTAAATCAAATACAAGGACTTAATGCAAAATATAACACAAAGGATCAGTAGAACTTGTTATGACTAGGCCCAGAGTCACTAGAAGCCTCTGCTTAATAAAAACTCAGAACACGAAACTATATGAAGCGCAACCTTCTTTCATTAACTTCAAAGTAACAACTGACAGAGTCACTGAATCAACATCGTTTTTACTTAAAAGAGAATAATTACATATCAAAAGTCTGAACTATCATCTAGTTGCCTTTCGGCCTTATATAACATAAAAGGGAAACTTGGATAACAATGAATCCTCAGGATCAAGAGATCCTGAGGATTTCGCAACATAAAATCTGATTATATGATAAAACCAAAGTACTCGAACTGATCTTCTGTTTCGTTGTCTACCTCAAACGCCATGGCTTTTCCCTTTATGGCCTCGTGTTATCCTGCCAATTGAAAAGCTTTTGCCCAATCGCATCTCTGCATACAAAGATAGCACAAAATCAGTTTTTCGTACTAAATTCACCTATTCTATCACCAACTAGCTTCTTCCAACTTTGACTGATATTTTCCTCATTTTATTCTAGAAATAGAGATAGTATTATAAGGATGAACGATAAATGAAGCATTAAGTGAAGAGAAATCATACCTTTTTCTCGTCCCAACACCAAGTGTTCTCCAACATTAAATTTCCATACCTCTTTATTTATTATCGTTATCTTAAATAAAAATTTGCAATCATTCCTTATCAGTAATAAAATATTGATAAATAAGTTCTTCATAGTTATTTCAAACTTAAACATAAAAAAGGAATATATACACACGCACACACACAAATTATTTTCACATAAACTTCAAGTCACGAGATATGACATCCCTCCCTGCTTGAATTTGACACCATCTCGATGTCTAATATTACATTTTGTAATTCATTCTGGCTTATTGAATAGTGTTAGATATGCTTCTTTAAAAGTATCCTCCAACTCCCATGTCAACTCTTCTTGATTGAAATGTTTTCATTGAACTTTTACTTGAGCTATGTCTTTATTATGGACGGTGACTACCCTCTAGTATAGAATACGTAGCAGTTCTACTAGTAACTCTCCCTCTAGTTCCACCCATACAACATTCTAATCAATTATATGAGTTGGGTCATGCACATATTTCTTTAAAAAGATACATGAAATACAGTATGAAATTTTATGTTTGTTGAAAGGGAGAACTAATAAGAAACTAGTTCAGTTTTGTCTAAATATTCAAAAGGTTGACAATATCTAGGTGATAAGTTGACACAATTGAAAAGCCTATGTGTGATTTTCTTTGGTTCACTTTTTAAGTATACATGATATCGCACATTGAATTTCTTCTAAACTCTTTCAAATCTGCATAACTATTATGTTAATCTTGGGCTATTTTTAATTTTTGTTTGACATGTTTAACCACTTCTTCCATCTCTTTTAACATATCTAGTCCCAATACTAACCAATTTTCAAGATGGTACCAACTTAGAGGTACCTTACATCTTCTGCCATACATTACCATAAAGGGCCTCATCTTGAAAGAAGTTTGATATCCATTATTATACGAAAAATCAACTAAGTGGAGATAGTCTTCCCACTTAGTTGGTTTATCCATAACATACATTCTTCACATATATTCTAATATTTGATTCATTATTTTTGTTTGAATATCGACTTAACAATGGTAGGATGTGATAAATTTTAACTTTGTACCCATATCTTCAAATGATCCATTCCAAAATTTTAAATTGAATTTGGAATCATCGTTTGAAATCACAGTTTTGGGCATACCATGAATTCTAAATATCTGCTTCATAAATACTTATTTTATATTAATCCTTAAACGTAGATTTAATAGGAATAAAATGTGCAAATTTGTTAAGTTTATCTACCACTACCATGATAGATTGATGTTTCCTCCTAGTCCTTGGAAATCCAGTAATAAAATGCATAGGTATGGTTTACTATATACATTCTTGAAATGGAAAAGGTTGCAGTAATCCTGTTGGGTGTTTGTGGGAATCCTTCACGTATTGGCACTCTAAGAACTTAGCAACATACTCTGTTGTCCTTTTTTTCATGTTAGGCGAATACAAATATTTCCTCGACATAGTTACTGGTTTTTATACCTAGGATTGCTAATTTTTGGTTTGTTATGTAATTCATCTAAAAACGATATTTGCAGTTTTTTATCATTATGCAAGTAAATGTTTGTCTTTAAACAAAATAAAATCTCGATTATTTACTAAAAAATTAGTTTCCTCTTAACCTAACAACTCAATTTTCTATATTTTTCTTTTAATTTGCATATATTCTTCTTCAAATTATGTTTTTGTTTAATCTTTTTTACAAAGTATATATGCCAACTAGTTGTTGAAATGATGCATATTTGATTTAAGTTTCTGCTCAATGCATCAACAATTTTGTTTTCTTTTCCTTTAATGTGTATGATTTCAAAATCCCATTCACTAAGGAATGTTAATCATATAGCTTGTATATTTAGCTAAAATTTTCTTCCTATTAGATAGTGCCTCCAAATTTTTAGAGCATGTATGATAGCTTCTAATTCTAAGTAATGTATGACATAGTTATTTTCATGTTCTTTTTATTTTCCTAGACTCATAGTTGATTACATGGACTTATTACATTAAAACACCTCCAAATCCTTCTTTAGAAGCATTTGTACATACAACAAAATCTTTATTAGCATCGACTAGTTTCAAGATTGGATCAGTAGTTAATAGTTTCTTTAGTTTATCAAAACTATCTAGACACTTTTGACTCCATTCAAATTTTGGCCCCTTCTTTTGCAAGGAATTAATATGATATTCCGACTTAGAGAAAAGTTTTATGAACCTTCTAATTCCCATAAATGACCTAAAATCAACTACATCTTTAGGTACTTGCCACTCAGTAATAGCTCCTATCTTTTATGGATCCACAACAATCCATTTCTTATACACTACATGTCCCAAATATTGAGCATGTTTTTAGTAAAATGAGAATTTTCTAAAATTATCATATAGCTCATTCTCTATAAGTGTTTGAAAAACAATCTGCAAGTATTGATCACACTCTCCTTTACTTTTTGTATAAACTAGGATATGATATATTAATAGAATGACACATTTTTTAAGGAAAGGGCTCAATACACTATTCATTAGGCACATGAAAGTTGTTAGTGCATTAGTGAGTCCAAATGGAAGCACCAAAAATCCATAACATCGACATCTCATCGTGAATGTTGTTTTATGTATATCCTCATCCTTGATGCTAATCTAAAGGTATTTAGACCCTAGATTAATTTTTGAAAAGATTGATGATCTTTGGACTTCATCAACCAAGTCATCAATCTGAGGTAAGAGATATTTTTTTTTAATGGTCATTCTGTTGAGTTTCCTATAGTCGATACAAAGCCTAAGAGTTCCATATTTCTTCTTAGCATACAACATTTATGCACCCCAAGGAAAGACATCAGGCCTTATGTACTTAATAATTATCTAGTATCCCTTGCAACTAAATTTTTACCTATATTAGCTCAAGAA
The DNA here is from genome assembly GCA_000404065.3 of Pinus taeda. Lineage (NCBI taxonomy): Eukaryota > Viridiplantae > Streptophyta > Pinopsida > Pinales > Pinaceae > Pinus > Pinus taeda. Next base: position 112,774 of record APFE031602907.1, read on the forward strand.
TAATCATTCTATATGCAACCTTAGGTACCAGAACTACTCTAGGAATGACATCAATAGTGAAGTCTATATCTCTCCTTGGAGGAAGTCCTGGTATCTCTTGAGGAAAAGAACCTTTATATTGCTCCAAAATATGGTAGTCTTCTAGAGATAACTCTTGTTTGTTCTCAGAAAGGTATTCAAGTTGAAGTACAAAAAATTGGAAGCCTTTACGAGAAAATTTATTTAATTGCAAGGCATAAATATGCCTCACATAAATAGCTCTTGCAACTCCTTTAATTGTGTATTCCTCTCTCTTATCATGAACATAAGTGAAATACTTTTACAGTTAATTCAGAATTACTCTATGAGCTTCTAACCAATTCATCCCAATAAGAACATCATATGACTCCAATGGAAAAATATTCAGGCTTACATGATTGTTCATTCCATTTAGGTTTAATAAATAATCTTTGCTTACTTTTTAACTTTCCTTTTCTATTATGGCTAGTTGTACTAACCAGGTCCTACTCTATTTTTCCTTTTCAAGTTCACACTTTTCAATTGTAGCAGGGGAAATATAACTTAAATTAGATCTAGGGTCTATCAATACTCAAACATATTTCTCAGAAATTCTACATTCCAGTTCCACCATAATGGACAGGTTGGCTACTTGTGTTCCATCCAATGTTGCAATGATCCTTGGAATATTGCAGGCAATATCATCGATTATAGAGGATTTTGTAGGCTATTTATTGTCGTTTTTTTATTTACTAGGTTTTGTTGACAATCTCTCCAGAAATGGTTGTCATTGCAACACCAACATTTGATTGGCAATCTAGTTATTTCTCCAAACTTACTATTTTCTTCTCCAACCCCTTGTCCACCTTTCTATCATATATTTTTCTATTGGTTCACACTTTTGGTATAATTCCCTCTTTGAACGGTGTTTGAAAGGAAGTTTTCATAAACCCCTTTTTCTTAGTACTAAACTTCTCATGTTTCATGGCAATCCAACCTTTAGAATTGTCAACTTTCTTTTGGTTCTTATTAAAACACATGTTTTCCTTCCTTATAGGTTCATCCATGGTCTATGGATTGTTAACTCAATCCTATACCTGTATGAAAAAGGAAAACAACTAATTAAACTTTTTGTTTTGGCTTTTTCTTTCTTCAAGTGTGGTACACATCTCAACAAACTCATAAACCTATTTACAAATTCATCCACGGTGGGCTATCCCAATCTTAACTCATGGAACTCTCTGACCTTCTCATCAAAATGCCTTTCAGTTAGATATTTATTTTCAAATTATTTTTTAAAGAGTTTCCATGTCATATTTTTACTTTTGATTCTTTTTATATCATTATTTTCCTCCCAACATAAGGCAACTTTACCAGTTAACTAGTATGTTTCCAAGTTGGCCTTCAAATTGCTTGGATATTTGTAGAACTTGAAATACTTCAACATATTTAGAAGCCATGCCTCTGCTCCTTCTTTGGATTCTCCATCAGAATTTGGAGGTCTAATCTTTTTTAATTTTCCTTGCAACTGATATGTAGTCCTCTTCTTCTTGGACCCATAAATACTGCTTTCAAATTTTTGTTCTTCCCCTTGATCAAATTCATGGGTCTTACTTGCACTAGAAGTTATGGAATCAATGGTATCAATTGATTCAACGTAGTTCTCTTTTTTTGGGTTTCTCCTATTTTCCTATTAATTAGGCTAGCTTCTAGCTTCCACAATAAATAACCATTAATCTCCTCTTGATCTTCCTTAATTTTAAATATTTTTTCTTGATTGGCATTTATATTATCTATGTCTTTCTTCAAACTATGCATTACTTGCAATATTTCAAATTCTTGATATTCTGTATTACCAATTCCTCCTCCCATCATTCCAATTTTAGTATCAAGTACCTTACCACCTCTAGGTGACCCTAAAACGTTTTCCAATTGATTCCATCAACCATTCTTTAAGTTTTCCAAATAGTTTTTTATTATTTACTCGTGACATCATTAAAAATAATTATTTCAATTAAGGACCCATAAAAGGGCCAATGTTGTAACCTAGAGCTCTGATACCACTTGTAATGAACCTCCTCTAACAAAAAAAAACAATTTTAAAGAAAATAACTATTTTTTTAGAAACATAATTCATTTATGCTTATTCTCTTTTTTCTCCAGGGAATCCTTACTTTTATAAACTATATAACTTCCCTTTTACAGTTATAGATAGTAAAGGTTTTTGTAATATTAACTTCTCATCTATTCATATATTATTTTCCTCCAATGATGTATTTTTGTTTCTCATTTTCCCATTGTTGTTTTATTTGTATTCGCTAGACCCTTATTCATCAATAATCTCATTTTAGTATACTTTTGTATTCTATACCAAATAATCTTCGTTATTTAAAGAACTGTACTAATTCCTTGACTCTCAAACGTTGGTATATTAAATTCTAACTTGAGTTATTTTAATAATTTGGAATCTTTGTTTGAATCCAATCTATAAATTCTAGACCCATTTAACACTTGTCTAATACACATTGTATTAGTGTATTATATTTTATATGTTATTAGATTTATTAAGTAAAATTATATGTTTCGATTTCTAACATACTCAGGTTTATATATAATATTGCTATCTTTTCCTCTTACTATGGTTATAACATGACTGTATACATATTAGTAACTTTAACCATAATGCGCGTCTTGTTCATATGTGAAGGTGTTATCATATGTCAACTATATCAAACTTGTTGTATCAATGAACTTTGGAGTGTATTACATTCACCAACATATTAATATTTACATTTCTTAAATGATTGATTGAATGTGGTGTATATATATTTCATGGTTCCTATGCTTCGAACACAATGTGGGTTATAATATCTATATCGAGTATCGCTAGATTGTTCCAAGCCTTGAATTGTACTATTGTATATAAGTGTAACCTTCCCAAACAATGGTTCTGATGTGATCTCTTTGGATCTCTAGTTTAATCACTATTCTTGCAGACTCTTGTCCATTCCATTATTCAATTATTTACTCTATGTGACTTTATTGCTCTACATCTAATTCTTCGAGGGTCTTTTCTACTAAGAAATGACATGTAAGGGATTTTTCTTTTGTCTCACTGATAACTATATCATTAAATCTTTCGGGAAAAATCTTAACTTCTCGAATTTTCAAGGGTTATACCAAAGGTAATCCTTTTGTTATGCTGCAACTTTCATTTTTAAGTTGTTTTAGTTATATAATTCATTTGGGTTTATTTTTTTTCATGAACTAACTCTCTTTCTTAGCTTTTCAGGTATTTCTAGTTCCATTCAAGGTGTTTCTGTGCCATACAAGTTCTACAAACCTTTAATCTTCGGCCATGAGAGATGATTAGGAAATTTATAAATTTCATAATGAGAAATTTCTCATTCTGAGCACTATTTTCACATTTATGCCAAGCAATATCTCTAAGGTAATATTGTGAGATAAAACCATGGTATAATCCTTAATTTATTTTATAAACTTCAATATACAAATTTTGGGTATTAAATTTATTGTTGTTTATAATTATTTACAATTTTTCTTAGCTGCATATTCATTGTAGATGTCAGTAAAACTCTATGGTTTCATACTCTTAGTATTCTATTGAATGGATTATCAAACTTTGGGCAATATACCTATAATTTACTTTTTAATTTCCTTATTATAGTATTTTTGGTTCTATGTCACAATTTTCTTTTGATATTTATCATTCTCTCTGTAATTCTTTCTTCGTTTTCTTCCCATGTCATTTTGGTCCTTCTAAACTCAGGGTTAGAAATTTTTCAATCTTTGAAGCAATGATTGAACTGTGTAAGACAATATTATTTACATCAGGGTATTTTTTTGTTCCTCTATTGTGTTAAGATATGCTTTGAGGTTAGGGTTTTCCTCCAACCCTAGACATTCCATGGTATCATATTGGCCTTGAATCTGTCTTTTATTTTCTAATTCAACTCTATGAACTTATATTTGAATTCAACTCTATCATTTTATATTTAAGTTCAAATTTATAATTTCATACTTGAACTCTTAGATTTTCCAGGGTATTCCTCCTACTTCTTTAAGAAATTTTATGTCTAAGTATAGTCTTAATACTCTATGTAACTACATTCTTCTTGTGTTAATTTCCACCAAATACATATTTGAATTAGATTACATAGATTTTAACTGAATTTTTTATACATTTTTGCTAATTTTCAATTCTTTTTGTAACTTATATGAAAGACTAGGTTTTTCTTACTCTCGTCTCAATTTAGTTAATTATTTATTTTCCTAATAGTACCTCCATGGTCTTTAAAAATATTCATGTGACTTCTTTAATAATGCTATTATATATGAATATACAAATTTTAAAATAATATATATTTCTAGCACATGCTTGCAGGTAATTATGACGTGCAAATTTTTCTAAAAGCATTTGTATTAAGATGAAGAGACTCGAAGAATTCTTCTCACTCATGGGATTTTTTAACTATCACTTACTAGGTCACCCGAACCCTTGGTTACTCCATCCGCTTTAACATCATTTCTATTTCACTATGGTCAGGAACATGATTTCAAGATTTTCCATGTTGAACATGTGTTAAACATATTTGTTTTTGTTTTATTTAAGGAATTACTTCCTGTGAGGAAGTAAATTATTTAAGGCTTTGTTGTAGCAGCTGTAACACCCTCCAAAATTTTGGCCTGCATATAATTTTAGAGCCTTCCTTGGTTTTTCCTTGATGTTTGCAAACACTCAGGCTCATCCCATGAGCGTGTGTTGAGTCTCTAAACCCTCCTCGCTTAACTGTTCGTTAGTCGTATTTTAGCCTGTTGGTTGCAATGTCATTCTTGCAGTCATGTTATAGCTATATTCAAGGTCCATCTTCATGTGTAAAAGTTGAATTCATTATGTAAGTGTATCTCACACTCACACACGAAATTTTATGCAATGTTGCACATGTCGTCACAATCATTCAACGCTCTATCTCAAGTGTCACACTTATCACTTGTACCCTTCGATCAGTCACATTGAGCATATGTTGTCTTGTTGGTTTGATGTGTCTTCTTGTTAATTCATGTTTATTTTGTGCTCGCAAGGTCATGTATACACAAGTCCACTTACTCACACACTTAGTCATTTTGACGAAAAGTTTCGAACGGACCATGCTCCATCATTTGGACCTCCACTATGCTGCACTGCGTAGTTTCATCACTTAGTGACCAAGTATTGCTTCCCAAAATTGTGCAGAGCTTGAGGCTGCCTCTGAGGTAGTCTGCTCTATGAAATCCTTGAATCGACCTGGCTGATTATCACCCAGAACACCATAGAAGTTTCCCAAGAAGCCATCTCAATCTGCGCTACCCACAAGCCAATCCATCAAGCCTATCGCTAGTCAACCGGAGAGTTTGACCAAGCAGTGACCCCAGAATTCACTCCAAAAATTACGTAGAAGCTATCACCATGCCTACCTCTGCTGACTGAAGAAATTGCGGAGACAAGAGGGAAAGGAACCTGCTGCCTATAACGACACTATCTCTGAAAATTACACAATTCTGTCAGTCGGTCCACCTGCCATCCCAATTGATGCTCCCCTTGAAAATTTCACAGTTTTCTTGGACTGTCCACCAGTTGCTTGGCACCCTACTCAGCTTGGAAACTAAAAACGACATATCTGGCATGATTGAATCCTAGTTCTACACAATTTTGGCTAGCCATCTCCTGCAACCTTCTAGCCTCCCCTAAAAATCTGCATAGTTTTCACTACGAGTGTCCTCTGCTACCCACACTTCCTTCCGAGAAAAAATTGAGTAGTTCTGCATCCCAGTTGATCCAGATCCTATAAAACATCACTGCTATTATGGAATGCTCAACCCAGCCTCCTAGTGACCTCTGTACAATTTTTCTTAACAGCACCTTGAAGCCCCACATCTTGGCCTAGAATGTGCTCTATGCAGTTTTAGAGCCTTCTCCTCTCACCCTGTCACCTGCACCCAAGAAAGAAAGATGATGCATCATGGTACAGTAGGGGATTTTAACATTTTTATTTCATCTCATCATGAATGATTACAGATACAGGTAGATGGATAAGACATGGCACGATGACGAACGAGATGAACAAGGAGTGCATGGTAGGAGACTTGTTTGTGAGCGGATAAACACATGAATCATTCCATGTACTAGTGAGGGGGATACATGCACATGAAACATCAAGCAAAATCCAAGACCATCAAAGACTCCACACACCTTGCCATGTGGAAGTGAAGTTATAATACACCAAGAGCACACTCATCATTCAACAACACTGCAACTCGACATGGACACACCATTAGCATGAACATACCAGCATTGTCATGTCGAGTCATGTCATGAGTCATCTCATCCACATCATTACTGTGGGCCATACTATTGTAATCAATCTAACATAATGCAGAAGTCCAAGCAACCCACATACGAAGCTTAAGAATCATGTAAGTCAAATAGTCATGAGGGAAGTCAAAGAGTCACAGGGGTCAAGTTCACCCTTGGCTATATATACCCCTAATTTGTACATGAAAAGGAATTTTTCACCTGGGCTCCTCCTACATAGCCTTGAGATTTTGTAGTCTTTTCTTTGAAGAGTGACCAATGGATCCAATGCCCCGCTATCGAGATTGGTGATGTAATGGTGTACGCACATTTCTTGGAACTTTCACTTAATTGAGAGGCCTATTAACATGCCATAATTTTTTCACATGTGTATTGTATTAATTTGTAAGATTATTCTTTGGGCACTTGTAATGAATGTTGCTTTAACCCGTATTAAGACAGTTGAACTATTTCGGTTATTTTAGTACATATGTTGTTGGAAATGTGTTGTATTAGTTGTTAACACTGTCTCTCCCATGTGGACTATTCCGCTGGACACTACATAGATTCATTCTTGTAAACTGGTTATAACAACCATCACACTCATCTGGACTATTCCAATGGGTGTTATACATGCTAACTGTTCACTTTTTGTTTGTGACTACAGCATCCGTGTGGACTACTCCGCCAGAAGTTGTGCATGTCCTATTGCGTTGTGTGTCTCTAATAGAGTTGGGACTATTCCCGTTCAACTTGAGACTCACTCTCACCCTCTCCCTCTACAGTGAAAGAAATTGGAAACAAGCTACACTAATCACTCACCAAGCACAAAAACATCATTGTTTGAAGACTAATTAAACCACTCTCATGTGCTGACAATAAATAGCTAAGGCATATCTTTAAGATAATGGAAATATGTACATCATAACGGATGGAACTCCTACACCAAACTATGTGAGGTCTAGATGGGACTTCATATTGGTGAGATCCTTTGAATGTTGGCGGGTCCAACACCGTCAACATTTCTAGCACTAGAAGGAGGGCTGCAAATTTTTTATGGTTAAATGTACTCTCACACCCACTCATCAATCATATGGTAATGGGAGTAATTCACACTCCCTCTCACCTAGGCGCAACTCTGAAGTTGGTTACTCCGCACCTCCCAGATGTGTACATGAAATTTCATATCATAACCTCTGCTCTATCCATCCCATCACTCGTCAGTTTTCCAAAGCAGTCGAACTAATCCCAGGAATAAAAGATGTTCCATATGCATCAAAGAAGCTGAAGAACACTCAAACAAGAGTTGTTGTCTCATCAGTGGAAGAAGAAGTTGTTGCCACACTCGAAGGTCTAGCAGAAGTTGTTGTGAATGGAGAGGAACCTCTAGTCTTATGACAGGGAGAATAAGACACACTCGTGATCTTGGGCTTAGGCTCCAGTACAGGAGATGGAGGGGAAGATAGCGGAGTAGGTGGAGGTAGAGATGACCCAACTGACTTAGAGTCGGAACCATCAAATTCTGAAGAAGAGGAGAAGGATGAAGAAGAAGAATATATGGTTGACCAAAAAATAGAATGGATGACTCAATGGCCATTGGCTCTCCCGGGTGTTTTGCATAGGATTCCAAAGCATTTGGAGAGGATGTTGACAAAGTATGACCCTGATAGAATAGTGAAGGAAGAAGACAACTTGGACTACTTCTACCTGTAAATGCAGACACTCGAGGTTGGACATGATGACATTACATTTAGATTGTTTCCATGTACCTTGGATGGCCAAGTAGCGGTATGGTATCACAACCTTCCTATCAATTCCATCCATAACTGGGGTATGTTCAAAAGGATGCTTTTGGAAAAAACTGTCGATGACAAGACCCCTGCCATGTTGGCCAAAGAGTTGGGCATTCTGAAGATGGAGTCGAAAGAGAAAGTGAAATATTTTAATCAGATGTTTTTACACATATTGAACAAGTTTGCAGACACAAAACCTTATGACTCCATCACTGTAGACTATTACATGTCTGCTTTGCTAACCAGTATTGCGCATTTCGTCAAGCGAGCTACAAAACCAACATTACTTGAAAATTGCAAAGAGGCAATCATCGTGGAAGTTGACATACAAGTGATTGGAGTCATCAAGGATGACGAACCAACAAAAGACTCCAAATATGTGAGCAGGAAGCCCCAGGATGCTACAAGTAAAGGGAAAGACAAAGAAGCAAGTGACATTGAAACCCTTACTCGTCTTGTCAAGAACTCAACAAAAAAGATGTCTAAGCTGAAGCAACGAATGGTTGAGACATCTACTAGTAGTTGGCCTCCGTGACAATAGAAGGGGAGCATGTCATCAGGCACCAACTGCTTCTTGGATAAAAATGCGCAGAGCTCCAGTTCAGTGTTTTGGATGGACTTGTTTGCGAACCCCAAGTTATTCTTATTTCATGAAGATCATCACCCAGAAGGGACTTCTCAAAAATGGAAATGAGTTACAGACTCGATGTGTGTTGACATGAAAAATGCGAACAACAATGCACAATATCAACTGGAAGATGAAGATGATGAGGAATATGATGCCTCTTATGAGGCACCAAGCACTCGGCATGTGATCAAGATGTATCAATGCTCGCTTGCAACATAGAAAAAAAACACTGAGAAGCAACCCCCAAAGCATAATGGTCGATACAATCTAAAAATTCAAGGGGATCCCCCTATTAATGGGGAGGTGTAAGAAAATATGAAACTACTGATGAGGAAGGTTGATCCACTAGCCATCCCAAAAAAGAAATCTCAAAGCAAGTTTGAGAAGATAGTTACAGACAAGAGTATGTCCATGAGCTAAAAAACTTCAGAACACTCTGTTGGACAGTACAATCATCAGTCCAACCCTGAACATATTGGTGAGTTTACCCACTCATGACTACAATATTATTGAAGATATCAAGAAAACTCATGCAAACATCTCTTTTTTCAAGTTACCTATGATCCAGGGTTAGCGGGATATTCTGTTGTGCACATTGGGGCAAACGTCCGTATGCAGCACAAATTCTACTAGCAAGGGAGCAAGCACATCTCCCAGTTCATTCACAACTCTACTAAATGCACTCCATATGGAAGAAACAAACTTTGTTTGTCGTTTATTATTGCTTTCATTTGAAATTTTTAACTGCAATGTTCACAAATGATTGGTTGACTCTGGCACATCAGCCAATGTCATGCCACTCTACATTGCCAAGCACATTAATGCACAATGAAGCAAGACATCTACATAGATCATCCAACTCAATAAAACATGCATACCAGCCGTTGGTGAACTTTAGGATGTGATCATCCGATTATCTCATGGCAGATGAGTTCACAAGTGCATCAAAATTGTCATTGTGGACATAGCGAAAGCGTATGGCCTACTTCTTAGCAGACACTGGTCCAGCAAGTTGAATGGGTACTTTGCTATAGACTCGTCACACTTATGGCTTTCATACCAAGGAAAAAGAAATCATATCTGGGTAATATCAGAGAGATACATGAAACCTAATGTCACTCCCATCAATGGTGAGAATGAACCATTGGATTTCACGAAACTCCTCTTTGGAAATTGCCTCTTGTAAACACAGTTGGGGTGTCACCTCGCACAACAAGCTCCAACCCCACCAAAAAAGAATTTGGATGTCCTGCCTTTCCCAACTGATGGAAATGAAACATGTGCAATACATTGTAACACTAGTAGCAGTAGTAGTAGGAATAGTACTAGCACATCAAGTGGTCCATTTACAGACAAGTTGTGGACCATGTATTTTGATGAATTAAAGACACATGACGACTCTGGAGTTGGGTCTATATTAATAGACCCAAAGCATAGAAAAAATTGATCTCAAGCCTCTTAGAGTTCGAGTGCATGAACAACACTACTGAATATGAAGCACTCGTATTGGGATTACACAAAGCCATTAGCCTCAATGTTACTGCGCTCAAAGTGGTAGGTGATTCTGAAATCGTGGTAAGGCAGGTACATAACACCATAGATTATTTGTCACCTCATCTCAAAAGTTATCAGAAAGAGTTATGGTGACTAATGTCTAACTTCCAAGCTTTCAATATCCTTGTTGTGCCAAGAATGCGCAATGCAGCTGCCAATCCCTTAGCTAATGCAACTACTAGGATGACACCGCCTAAGGATAGGTTTGCCGTTGAAATTTTGTATAAAAATTCTATCCCTAATAACATAACTAATTTACGTGTTTTTGACAATGATCAACAGATACTGCACTTCATGGCCAATGCTAATGTCCTAAAAGATGCAACGATTAATGAAGATGAGCACGAATAATCTTTTCAAGCTAAAGTTGATGACAAGAAAGAAAACCTCATCCCTAAGGGTGTGGCATCTCTTGAAAATATCTATGACTTGAAGAACCATTTCAAGGGCCAAGGAACAAAAAAACCCACAGTTCCACTATGATGCGCAAACACATCAACTTGGGAACATAACAAGATCTGAAATTATTCAATCTCAGTACATGTTGCACACAGCAGGAGCAGAATGCCTTTATCCACTTGTTCAAATAGTACCGGGATGTGTTCACGTGGACATATGATGATTTGAAAACATGCGACACACGAATAATCCAACATGTAATTCCAATCAAAGAAGGGGTAAAGCCGTTTTAGCAGAAGTTGAGAAAATTACATTCATCACTTGAAATCCTCATACAGAAGGAGCTGACTAGGTTGTTGGATGCACGAATCATTTATAGAGTTCGTCATTCCAAATGAGTTTCTAACTTAGTTCATGTATGTAAGAAGTTCGAGGAGATCCGCTAATGTGTTTCTTTCCAAAACATGAACCGAACTTCGGACAAAGACAACCACCTCATGCCATCAACAGAGTATATCTTACATACAGTATTTGGGGCATAAATGTTTTCCTTGCTTGATGGTTTTTCGAGATAAAACCATGTTATAGATTGAAAACTACCTTCTGTACCGAGTGGTATACATTCAACTATAGGAGAATGTCATTTGGACTCGTGAATGTAGGCACAACCTTTCAACACACCATGGAAAGCACCTTTCCTGGACTTATTGGATAGAGCGTAGTGGTGTACCTTGATGATGTGACAATGTTTTCCAAAAAATAGGCAAACGACATACGGCATCGGAAGAAGATATTCGAGCGATGCCGAAAATACGGGATATCCTTGAATCCCAAAAAGAGCGTATTTGTCGTGTCTGAGGGGAACCTCCTTGGGAACATCATTGCCAGAAGTGGAATCAAGGTTGATCCAGATTGATTTTGGATGATTACATAGATTCCTCACCTAGCCAACAAGAAATCCATGTAGTCCTTCTTGGAAAAGATAAACTTCCTTTGGAAGTTCATCTCAGATTATGTGTAGACAGTGAAACCTATGTAAGGCATGATCAAGAAGGACATAGTCTATAGCTAGGGTAAGAAGGAAAAGAATGCATTCACACATATCAAGTAGGATATAGCAGATGCACCTGCACTTTACAACCCATACTTTAACAAGGATTTCTTGCTATACACCTTCACCTCCGACAACTCGCATGCTACAGTACTCACTCTGAAGGATGAGTTGAATGAAGAATGTCCCATATCCTTCATGAGCACAAGCATGCAAGGACCAGAAGTGAACTACCCTATCGTTGACAAACAAACATACACAATATACAAGGTGGTGAAATACTCCCTACTTGCTGAAGAACCATTACATAATCTTTGTTCCACACCCAACAATTTGATCGGTGCTTTTACAACAAGAGTTGGATGAAAGACGTTCGAACTGGATGACAGGCTTGTAGGAATATGATCTTGACATCAAGCTAGTTCACACTATGAAGGGTCATGGTCTCTACAGACTCGCAACTCAATAATTCCATCCATAGGAGGAAGAAGAACAACTCATTGGTTGGGAGCAAGAAATTGACATGTACGATGTAGAGCGAGCACCACCCACTTCATGCATAAACTCTTGGTATGAAGATGTGCACCACTACCTTGATCATGGCACAATACCCTCTAACTTCTCCATGAGAAAGAAGAGGGCACTACACCTCAAAGCTTTACCTTATTAGTTGGTGCATAAAGCGCTTAACAAAAAGCATGGTGACAAGATTTTTTTCAAGTGCCTGGAGGCACATGATCCAGAGAAGCTCTTGAATGATCTGCATGATGGATCAGTAGAGGGCCACCTCACAGGAAACACTAGCACACACAAATTCATGTGATCTGGTTTTTACTGTCACACATTATTCAAAGATGCACATGCCTATGCCAGCAAGTGCCTAGTATGTCAGTGAGGCACCGACAAAACGTGAAGGTCAGTAGCCCCACTGCATCCTGTTGCAGTGACTAAACCATTCCAATAGTGGGACCTAGAAGTCATTGGGGAAATCTTCCCACATTCGTCGAAACAACACCACTACATCTTGATAGCTACAAATTATTTCACGCGGCGGACAAAAGTAGTTCCTCTTAAGCAAGTGAATGACCAAGAAGTCATCAAATTCCTCCAAAAAACATCATCTCATGATTTGGCATTTCGGTATCACTTGTTTTTCACAATGAAACTTACTTTTCGTCTTTAAAGTTTTATGATTTTTCATTACAATATGCTATCATGCTTAAAAACTCATATAAATAATACCTACTAGGAAATGGTCTCGCAGAATCTACAAATAAAAACCTTATCTGCATTATCAAGAAGAGTATTTACTCTGAACAACATAGCTAGTAGTATGCTTTGACAAATTCTTTATGGGCTAATTGTGTAGCACCCAGACCCTCTCTAAACACTTCGCCATACTTCCTGGTTGATGGGAAAGAATCCATCCTTTCACCAAACATCTACTTTCCTATGCTTCAATTGTCCCGAGAATCCTAAGGCAAGCCTTGTCTACTAGTTCAACGTAGGATGGATACACTTCACAAGTTGAAGGAAGAAAGGATGAAAGCAAAAAAAAAATTTACACTCCACCAAAACCGTCTCAAGAGATGGTTTGAAAAGAAGTCTGCAGGGAATGCTAACTTTGAAGTGGGTGACTTAGTCTTGAAATGGGACAAACCCCATGAAGACAAAGGAAAACATACAAAGTTCCAATCCCTATGGATTAGTTCGTACATAATTGAAGATAAGCTTGGCCCACACACGTACCATCTGCAATCACTTGACAGGAGGATTGACCATCTTCTTGTCAATGATCAATCTGTAAAGCACTACTTTCAGTAAGTCGGGACCACGCCCCACGCCATGTACATAGTTTGTTTACTTGTTGTTGTCTTTTTCCTTTGATTTCCTATTTTTTCTTCATTTCGTTTTGTTTTCTTAATATCTTTCTATTTCTGGTTTTGTCAATAAGTGTTTCCCTCTATTGAGTTCTAGATTTTGAATAAGTATGTGGTTGAGATCCAAATAGTCTTGTGGCACTATAACACTTGGCCAGTCCTCTATCTATCTTCTTTGTGCTTGGTTATAACCTTCGGTCGATTAAGTCTTGACGGAAAATATGAGCTGTCTGTACGAGAAGCTTTGGCCTGACCATGAACCAGTGTCCACACAGGGAAACCCCAAGCCTATACTCACTCTTCTGCTTTATGTGTTCAAGCTCATCCAACTAGTAAAAACAGATAAAGGGAAAATCTAAATGAGAAAACCCAAATTAGAGGTATTACATGTTTCTCTGAAGGAACATGCTCTTCGGCTCTCAATAAGTTGAGATCCCTCTTCCACCCAAAAAATAAATAGGTGCTTATGCACAATACTGTTTTAAAAATACAAAGGGGGAAGAAGAGAAAGTCTTCCTACATAGAGAGGTGAAGCATGCAACTCCGCCGGGGTACTAGCTAGGCTCGCCTGCAGTGGAGCAACATGTGTGTTCTCGCGTGACTCCATCGGGGTCCTATTCAAGCCTGTTGGCAACAGAGCACACCAGAGATGAAAACTTATACTCTTAAAATTTTAAACTCATGAGCCAAACTAACCTTCCTGGTTTGGAAAAACTGTGATCAAGTTGAAACTTGTTGTGTTTGACTGGGTTGGCAAAAGGTGTTATATACCTACGGGGGATAATATGGGGTACAAAGGGAGGTACCCAAGGTAATAATGTAATAATGGGATGGGCCATAGTAATAAATAAGGTGGTTAACCCATATCATGTAATGGACGATAAGTAGTTAGTAATAATGTAAGGGGCCCACGGTATTAGTTCGATGGTATGAGGGAACCATGGTAATGATCCATGGTATTGTATGTATGAGGCCTATATAGAGGCTAGAGACTCAACATGGAGATATGTCAAGGAATTGTGTCAAGGATTATTGTAAGAGCAAGCATATGGCTTGTGGAGTCTTCTCCTTCCTTAAGGAGTGAATGTATGGTGTTGCCCTACCTTAAGGGTCTGATCAATAAATAATCATTTCATATTATTTCTGGGTTTATTTGCATTGTCTTATAATTTCATATCAGATCTATAATATTTTTGGGTCAGATTTATAACAAGTGGTATCAAAGCACTTTCTTGGGAAAAGAAGTGGTATCAGATCTATAACAAAAGGCGAATCAAGTCTGTCCATGGGGTAAGTGGGGAAGCCAGAGTAACCCGCACAATGATTCCATACTCCCTGATGGACCAAGGCCCTATGCTATTAATGGACCAAAATAGAGAAGCTAGTATTCGACTAGTGTGTCGCCAAGTGTTGTAGCAGCTGCAACGCCCTATAGAATTTTGGCCTGCATCCAATTTCATAGCCTTCCTTGGTTTTTTCTTGATGTTTGCAAACACTCTGGCTCATCCCATGAGCTCATGTCAAGTATTTACACCCTCCTCGCTTGACTATTGATCCAGACTTAAACAGGAACGCAACAAATTGCAGAGATAACCATATACACAAAGATGCAGCGGAAATAATACTTCATTTCATTAATGGAAAACACTGAAATATGCTTCTTACATCCAGAAATGGAAATAAACCAGCTAGGGCGATGGCAGCTTATCTCTGAGAAGAGATGTGTGGCTACATGCCTCTGAACTGTGTTACAATGAGGCTCGAAGGCCTATTTATTGTTGAGAAACAATGGAAAAACCCTCACATTCCAAAACCTAACCCTGGAAGATGAAACGCCAAATTGTGGGCCCCGTTTGGGTAAATTGGTACATCAATTTCCCGGGGTCGTAACTTTGGCATACGATCTCCGTTTGATGCGTATGATAGCTCGTTAGAAAGATCTATCCGATAACTACCACTTTGGGAAAGGAAAAATTGGTCCATGGACCCATGTTGCCCCCATATTTCCAAAAAAACGTCGTTTAGGGCCTCAAAACGGCTCCGGAAGTTCAGGACCCGAAAAACTGCTAAAAATAGTAAACTGTGCTACCATTTAGGAAACTGAAAAAAAGCT
>APFE031602907.1:143130-252844 GCA_000404065.3 Pinus taeda
GCCCTTACATTATTATTGTTATGTCGGCTCTAATTATATTATGACCCCTTAGACTCCTATATATAGAAAGAAGGTCTTTTCATTTGTATTATCCAAGAATTGTTCATTTGTGTAATGTAAAGGAGGTTTCCCCCTCAAAGAGGCTTATTTCTAAGGCGTTGATCTATCTTTTCTATATTTTTGTGAGCTAGTTTCATAACATGTTTGGTTGGTGGGAGTTAGCTTTAGGTACTATGCATATGTCTAGGCCTTAAGCCTCCCATTTATAGCTTTGATCTCTTTGTATCTATCCTTGATATTTTGATCTTTGTCTATAGGCATTCTAAAGGAAGATACTTCAACACTGTGTTGCCTTACCAACATCTCAGTTTGTGATGTGGAAGGCTCTTGTACTCCTTCAGATTGGGTGCTAGGCCTACTCCTATTTCCTTCTATACTGGTGACCTCTGATGTCTCCTCTCTGTGCTCCTATTTAGAGACAGGATTCACTCTCTGTCTTTTGGCTTGGCTTGTTTCTGCATAAGATTGTGAAGTTGCTCTTGCTGAAGTGGTGGCCCCCTCCCTATTTCTCTTTAGGCTTTTCTCCTCATTTGGAGGAGTCTGTACAACTAGAGGGGTGCTCATGGTTGTCTCCGGTATGTTTGATTTCTCTGGTATGTTTGATTACTCTGGAAAGTCTGATTTCTCTGGAACCTCTGGTTGCTCTGGCACATGTAGGAAAAAACCCTCATCAATTTGTTTTTCCAGATCAATGAGAGCATTCTCTATGTCCATTCTGGTGCTGTATTAGTCCACTAGGGTACCTTCCACCCATTCTAATTGATTGGCATAGGCTTCAATCTCAGGTATGGGATGATGAATAAAAGGTCCTAGCTTGACCTTTTGCCTCTTCTTGGTAATGAATTCCAAAGGGTCATATCTCCAAACAAAACTTCTTTGGAATTTCATGCTCTGCAATATCAAATCTGCTTCATGGCCTGCCTCCCTAGAGTTGCATATGAAGGGGCCTAGTTAGTCTTTTATTTTGAAGTTGGCCTTCTTCTTGGCATTTACAACGTTTATCTCATTTGCATTGATAATTTTCCTATAGTATTCTAATGAAAACAACCTCATTGGGAGGTATTTTGGTAGTTTGTATGGTGCTAGCATGTAACCATAAATTCTGATTTCGATGTGGTTTTGGTATAAATACCAATCACCCAGTTTGGTCTGTTTAGACAGTTGAAGTGTCGTTTTTATGTCTGGACTAATTCTTGGAGGAGGGATTTCTATCAACATTGTCATGACTGGGTGTACAAATAAATCAATGAAGTCAGCATATGAATATGGAGATTGGTATTTGTGGACCAATGGCGTCCAAAAAAAGACTGATCTTCGCTGAACTTTTGTGTCAAGCTTCTGAAGAGTGAATGGAAACTTATATGACTAATAATATAGGAAAAGATGGTACAAAACAGAGTATTTGAAGACTCTCTCATTGCTCATTCTGACAAACTAGTCATGCATCCTATCAGCTATAAGTTTGGCATAGTCATAGATGACAGCAGGAGGTTTCCCTGGAGTGTATATGGACATGAAAGCTAGGATAATTTCATCAATATATTCATTGGTGGTGTAACCCAGGACATGAGATATCATGGCTATAATGTTCTAACCCAATGGGGAAAATAGTAGTTACATATGGTGGAGGATCCCTTGGGATATGTTTTTCTTCTCTGATGAAGATTTGAAACATCTCAGCCAATTTTGCAGTGGTAAGCTTGGGGAACTAGTCTAATAAGCTTCCAATTGAAAGACGAGTCAGGTTTTTCCTTGGTTGGAGTTGTAACATTTCATTTATGGACTCTCCAGTGATGGTGAAATGTATGGTTTGGTTAGGGGACATGACTTCTCTTTGACTTGGAATGTAGTTGGCATGACAATAATGTACAATTTCTGGGAAAATGTGGACTTGGGGGAACTGGTAATTGGGAAAATTGGACTCCCAAAGACCAATTTCATCAGCATGGTTCAGGTATTTATCCCTACTTTGGTAGTGTACTTTGAGTGGGGATTCTTAGACAGAGATGTCCTTTATCTGGAAATCTTTATCAGCTAGGGGAAGGTGGTGTAGGTCTAAATGGGGTGTAGAGATGGGTCTCACATCCATAGCAATTGGGGAACCGATTCTCAGTTCTTGTGGATTTGAGTATGGGGGGGAGTAATTTGTAGTATTTAGGGCAATAGTGTTCAACAAGGAATAGGCTTGAGCTCTTGAGTATTTTTAATTAATTTTTAACTTAACTAAAAACACTCAGCAACTGGTTACTTTGAAATTGACAGGGAATTTGGTGAATTTTGGTTTAAATACCTCGAACTGGGGTGAATTGGCTTTGAGCAGGGTGGTTGGCCACTGCAAGTGGTCGAAGGGGCTTTGTATAGGCTGCAAGGTTGAATGGGTTGTCTGCGGCGTCTTTGGAGGGAAATTGTACGTGGATTGATGGCTTTGACATTTGCAGGTGTCGTGCATGCATATAGAGGCTTGCAGATGAAGATTCCGTGAAAACAAACAATTATGAGGCTTTTGGATTTTATACGCAAAAAATTATTTTTTGGCGGGTACGGGGTGAACATTGGCTAATTTATCGTGTAGCGGGGGGGCGGTAAGAGGTTCATTTCACACTGCTCTTGGGCTCTCGGTGGTATTTGGGAAGGACTACTTGATTCCACTCATCAAATGACATGTATCATTGGGGGCTCGGGAGAAAACCACTTTATCGGGTGGGTAAAGGACAGATGTTGGGCTGGCCCAATATGGATGAGAGCTATCGGATGAGGAGGGGGATGATCGCATGGTGATCGGGTGAAGAAGCTGTGGGGAGGCTAGTGGGGGGCCCAGAGGGAACTTAATCACAATGATATCAGGGTTTAATAATGGCTTAAAGTGAGATTAGGCCATCAGGGTAATTAACGGAGGATTAAAGGGGGATTTATTAACTTTATCGTAGATTGACTAGTGAAAGGTTTTGGTCGAGTTTTAGGTAAAAATCATAGTTTATAATTAACTTGGGTGTAGGGTTAATTTATACATAGGAGTTAAATAAAGACGGGAAATTGGGTTTTTATCAGGATTTAATATAATAAAGTTAGTAATTAATATGAAAAATGGGCAGAAAAGGGAAAAACATTAAGCAAAATGGTTTTTTGTGAATTACATGTTTTTCACATATTTACATTAATACTTAGGGTAAAGAATTTTTGTGGCTTTTTGGTACGAAAAGTGTTTTATATGGGGGAGAATTGCCTGTCCTAGGTAAAAAGTGTTTTAACCTTAGGAAAAGGAGTATTATTAGGAAAATGAATGAACTGAAGGGGGGATGAATTTTTATGAGGGGATTCTAGTACTTGATATCCATAAGTCATTGAGCCAAGGGTCCAGTCCCTTTAGAAGTCAGAGAAATGCTTCGAGCCTCTTTTACTTAAAGGTTTTAGGTACTTTGAACTTTATTATGGGGAATTAGTTAAGTAAAGAGGTGAAATGAATGGGGGAAGTTAATTAATTGACTTTGAAATCCATTTGCATCCTTGATTTTCCAGACATATTTGGAACGTATTATGAAAGATGATAAATATGTTTTTTGTCTAATCAATCATCATACTTCTGCAACCTTTCTTCTACTTACCCATCTACTTATCCTACCATTTTTTCTTCACTTTATTAGGGTGCATTTAAGTTAGCAAACCCTTATCAATATTTTCTTTTCTTTACATAGCAAACTATCTAAATCTAACCTTATATCATCCAAGGGCTCAGATTAAGCAGTTGAGCTCCTTTTATTTACTCTACCTATCTAATTATCTACCAAGATTACATTGTTTGGTCAGATTTTATTCTCTATCTATAAACATAAAATTGAAAACATGAAATAGATAAGTTTAAACATTCTGACTATCATGGATTGTGGCAAGGATTACAAGCTGCACACAATCATTTATTATGCATAAAATTAAATAGGAGTGGCATTTTGACTTGCTCACTTTCATTGTCTTTTTGTTTTCTTGGGGTTCATATTTTTCGTATCTTTTGACTTTTTTATTCTTTTTGTCCTTTGATTATTCTTTTAGGACATACGCTCTTTACATTGTTTAATTTTTTAATATGGAAAACATTTGCGTAAAGCAAAGGTATGTACAATATTAGAAGGTTTAATCTCAATCATTCAAAATTATGACTCCCACTGATATAGGAACCTAATAGTGGCTCCACTTGGGGATGGTGTTTCCTGGTGAAATGTCAAGAACTTTGCAGATTAGTAGCCTTTGAATTGTTGTTGATTTTACCTTACAAAACTATCCTCTATGCCTCTGCATTATTGATACTTATGATAGTGAATCTTTAAAGCTCAGGGCCTTCTCTTCGAGCTCCAACTTCAATGACCACCATCCAATCCAAGCTAAGCGTTTTGAAGAAAAATGGAATATGTACAATGGAAAGTAAAAATTAGTAGTTAGGTTCAAAATAGTGTTTGAGCATTCGACCATTGACTGGTCCACATTCTGCTTTTGTACCATCCATTTCTCTGAGGAAGAAAGCATTGTTACCTCTAAAAGCATAAATGACATATGGGCCTTTCCATAGGAAATCAAATTTCCCATGTTTACTTTTATCTTTCCTCCATGAATCCCATTTTATGACTTTGTCACCAAGGTAGAAATATTCAACCTTCGTTCTTTTGTCAAAAATATTCTTAATCCTTTCCTGCACAATGAGAGATCTGATATATACTTCTTCCCTGGTTGGTTGAAGATGTATTGTTTGGTTGATTCTTCTTTGGATACTATTTGGTTCCACCTGCAACTCTTGAAGCAACTTCATCATTAGTGTTCCCAAGAAGGATGGAAAGACAACTTCATCCCATAAACTAGTTGGTAGGGAGAGGTACCAATTGATTTCTTTGTGGTTTGTCTATCTACCCATAAGGCATTTACTAGCTTTCGATTCCATGATTTCTTATTATCCTCTAACAACTTTTTGATGATATTTACTAGACCTTTGTTTGAGGATTCTACGAATCCATTTCCTTGAGGATAATAGGCTTTGGAATTGCCTAGGGTTATATGGTGATTGTTCCATAAATCTTTCATTATTTTGGATTTAAAGGTTGCTACATTATCAGTAATGAGCTTAGTTGGACATCCAAATCTTGATAGAATGTTAGTTTCAAGGAAGGTTATGATAATAGTGTCAGTGGCTTGCCTTGAAGGTATGGCTTCTATCCATTTGGTGAAATATTCTGTGGCAGTGAGGATCCATTTGTGTTGGGTAGAGGAGGGTGGGTGAATTTCACCAATGAAGTCTAGACCCCATTGTTGAAAAGGTGTTTCAGCAGAGATTGGCTTGAGGGGTAGTGGTATAAGCTTTTTCTTTCCCTCAAAAATTTGACATTTGTGACAGGAGGTCACATGTTTCTTGACATCAAAAAGAAAAGTTGGCTAGTAGAAACTAGCTCTAAGAATTTTATATGCAGTGGTTTTCCAGTAAAGGTGTCCTCCACAGTCACCTACATGAAACGCTTGCAATACTTTGTCAGATTCATCTTTTAATAAACAATTGAGAAGAATACCTTCATGATTCCTCCAAAACAAAGTATTGTCTAATATACAAAATTTTAAGGACTTCATCTTCAAAAATCTACTTTTGGTCTTAGATAATCTAGGAGGATCTTGTAAATTTTGTAAAACATAAATGATATCAGCATACGATGGTGATTCAATAAAGGCCCAACTGATTAGTGGAGTTACCATCTCCTCTTCATTATCTATTTGTGCAATAAAGTTTATATCCAAGGCCTGACAATTTGACTCAACCATGAGCTTGGCTAAACCTTGGCCCTTGATTAACTTAGTTGGTTTGATTTCTATGTCATATTCTAAAATAGTAGCAATCCATTTTCTCCTCTTTCCATCTGGACCACCCTGAGTTAGAATGTCTTTGACTACTGAATTGGGAAAATAGGCTACTATATGAGAATATAAATTGTATACCCTAAAGTCCTTGATAGCTTTGACCAAACCAAAAGCTATTTTTTCCATTATGTTATATTTTAATGGGGCATTTCTCAGGGCCTTGCTAAAGAAAGAAATAGGTTGTTCATAGCCCTGGTCATTTTTTTGCAATAAAACTACAACAATTGTGTGCTCAGAAGCAAAGAAAAATAAGGTGAAATCTCTGTCAAATTTTGGACTGATCAAAATCGGTGTTCTAGTCAAGGCTAGTTTAATGTCTTCAAAGGATTTCTTAGCCTCAACAGTTCATTTGATGGTCTAATCTTTTTTCAACATCTTTTTCAGTGATCTAATTAATTCTGCTAGATTAGAAATAAATCTCCTAAGAAAGTTAATTTTCCCTAAGAAAGCTTGCAGTTCTCTAATGTTCCTGGGAGGTTGTATTTGTAAGATGGCTTCTATTCTTGCAGGGTCTATTCGGATACCATCTTTTGAAATTATATGACCTCGTAACTTGGCTTCTTCTAATCCAAACAAAGACTTCTTGGGATTCAAACAAATTCCATATTTCTTGCATTTAATAAAAACATGCCTTAGATGATCCAAATGTTGGAAATCAGATTTTGAAAATACATCAAGCAAATCATGAAGTTCTTTGGAAAAGGCTATGTCCATAGCCCTCTGGAAAGTGTCTACCACATTCATTAGTCCAAAGAGAATTTTCACATATATGAATGTGCCCCAAGGAGTGGTAAAAGCAGTTTTGGCTTAGTCACCAGGATGAACTAAATTCTGTTTGTAACTAGAAAACCCATCCAATAATGAGATTCTGGTTGATCCAACTACACTTTGCAAAATATGGTCCATTTTGGGGAGATGGTAATTGCCTTTAAGGGATACTTTGTTGAGGTTTATAAGGTCCACACAGAGTTTGATCTCAACAATTTTCTTCCTAGTTGGCACCAGGTTTGAAACCCAATCAGAAAATATGGTTGGTGCAATTATCTTAGCATCATACATTCTCTGGATTTCCTTTTCAATTGAAGGTAATAGAATAGGATTTATCGTTCTAAGTTTTTGCCTGAAAGATTTTTGATTTTATTTTATAGGGATTGTGTGTTGTATGATGTTGGTGTCATAGGATTTGAGGTCCTCATAACTCCAAGCAAAGATCCTGAAATTCTTTTAATAACTCAATGTATTTTACTCTTTCAGTGGGAGGTAATGATTTAGAAAGTTTGATCAATTTTGGATTTTCCTCAGTGCCAATATTAAACTCCTCCATATTAGATTTCAAAGGTTCCATTTTAGGCTTTCTAGGAACATCATTTGAATCAAACAGGTCTTCCAAAGGGGTTAATCCCTTAGGTAAGAAATTGTCTTTTAGATTGATTAATTTAGTGTCTTCGCTAATTACCTCATCAATATCAACTTCCTCTAGGTTTTCTACATCTGATTTTGTAAATTTAGTGGGATGGAATCTATCTATCTCTTCACCTTATATCTCATTTATTTCTATTTTATCTTTAGTGTTAGGATCTATTGATGTGTCAGTATCTATATTTATATTTACAAATTCTTGTTTTGAAATGAAAAAGTTGTTTATTTGTTTGTCATCAGAAAACATGTGCCAATTCTTCAAATTATCTGGAATTGCAGGCATGTGCCTTACTTCAACAGTGTACTAATAGTTAGGCTGAAAGGATAACTTGTAGGTGCTGGCAAGCATTGCTAAACTATGAGCCTACATATTATGTTTCCTAAGAATTACAACAACCTTGGTTTCTAAGAATGTGTTTAGTATTTCTACAATGGTTCCTCTGTAACAACTTAACCTAGGGTCTTTGGTCATAGATACAACATTATTTTGTTTTATCACCAATTTTGAGTCTCCCATGGCAAAAACTCTTATAGCTCCTAGCTTCCTAACTAATTTAAGGCCTAAAATTAGTGCTTCATACTCAGCCACATTGTTAGTACATTTAAAATTGAGTCTGTATGCACGGCCTTCTAAGTAATCATTCTCTAGATTGTATATCCAAACTCCTGTGCCTACTCAAAACCTATTGACTGACCTATCAAACTCAAGATGCCACAAAATTTCATGTTCATAATTAGCATCATCTGTTTCTACCAACTTTTCCTCAACTTGACTACCTTGTTTAGTGGAATGTTCTAAATTTTGGACAATTTCATTTTGTTTTGAAATTGCAATTTCTTTTGGTTTTGTATCAACACTATCTAAAAGAGTTCCTTGTGTTTCATCTGTATTATACAAAATAAAAGAATCAATGTCTAAATGTACAGAGTAGATAGGAAAGTTTTGAGGCCGATCCTGGCTACTCACCATGTATTTCATTAAAGTCTATCAGTAGAGCTTCTTAGGTTGTCCAAAAACAGAAATTGTTGCATATGACATGTCAAATTCTAGAGATCCCTAAAGTTTGGCTCCCCATGACGCATGTCATACTTTGGTGGGATGTTTGCAACCACAATATCCATAAAGATGCTCTTGGCGGGATACTGAACTAGGGTAACATAGAGGTCTTTAATCAACCCCAGACACTTTACTTGGCTTGAGTCAAATGAAAATAAGTCCTTGTAAGGTCTTGTAATGTCTAGATTCAATTTTTCTATTATTGATTTGGGCATTAAGTTGTGGGAGGCTCTAGAATCCAACATTGCAGTATGAATAATTTTGTCATGGATGCGAAGGCTAATGTAGAAAGGTGTTATTCCTCCTTCTAGTGGATTTCCATTGACATATGGACTAGATATAAGTTCAGGTTGGCCATCCGACAGGTTAATAGAAACCTCATTTTCAGCAAGGTTCCGGATTTGGTCTATCTGTGTTTTGTAGGTGTCATTCTTGATTAACTCTGTCAAAGGGATTGAAATCTTTAGCTTAGCTACCTTTGCTACCAAATTAAAAGGCAAGGGGGCTTTCTCTATTTGAGGGTTTTGACTTT
The DNA here is from genome assembly GCA_000404065.3 of Pinus taeda. Lineage (NCBI taxonomy): Eukaryota > Viridiplantae > Streptophyta > Pinopsida > Pinales > Pinaceae > Pinus > Pinus taeda. The sequence continues at coordinate 152,085 of APFE031602907.1, forward strand.
TGACAACAAGGATTTGAGTGGGATGGTCTTCTTTTCCTTTATTGGAGACTTCTTTTTGGAAATTTTCCAATCTAGTATTTTGAGGTGTGTCCACTGGTTTTTTGGGGGGAATTGAAGAAGAGGGTTGATCATCAGAAGGTTGATTAGGGGTTATATCTTCAATGGTAGGACTAGAAGGATTCTGATTTTGTCTAGGGAGAATCTAGAGGATTTTAGAAACCGGGGCCTCTTTGATTTTCTTTGCTTGATTTAGCATTGTTTTCTTGGTTGGTCAGAGATATCAGAATTCTTTTTAATCCTTAGGTTATACTGCTTATGTACTTTAGAGATGGCAGAATCATGACCTTGTTTATAATCAAATGACTCTCTAGACTAGATTTGCAATTGTTGCAGCATATGCAATTGTTGATCATCATGGGTTAGAAAAACAACACCTTCATCATCTAATCCCATCACGTTAATCTGTGTATCTTGCTCTAGGTCTTCAGGATGGGATGTTTCTGCATAATTTTTTTGGAAAGTAGGTCTTATATTCTGATCAAGTCCATTTTTTCCAATATTTTGGTTTTGGTTTTGGTTTTTCCTAAAGTTCGGGTTTGTAACTGGAGGTGCCTGTTCATTATCCCACTGGGGTTTCCTCTCTATATTCTATATGCTATCCATTAACTTTTCCATGCATTTTGCTAAGCTATCTATTTCAATGTTAGAGGGTGAAGGCTCATCTTTAGCTGATCCTCTTCTTTCATTGCTGGCTCTAGCTCTTTTAGCTAATAAATTAGCCTCTACACTTACTGCTACACTTTGCATATCTTCTAGGGTTGGGGAGTTTCTTTCCCTGAGGTGGAATACCATATCTGTATCAAAGACATCAGGGAACTTTATCAAAGCTAATTCAGGTGGGGGTCTAAGATTAACTAGAATTGCATTGTATATATTGTTAAATCTGGTGTAGTAATCTTGAACAGTTTCATTGGGTCCTCTCCTAATATTTTCATATTCAGAAAGGTTCTATAGAGGATTCTTTTTCCTTTCCCATCTATTAAAATACTTCTAAAATATCAATACTATTATCAGGCAGTGATCTAAACCATTTTCTAACATCACCAGCTAAAGTATGAGAGAATAATCCCATTTGGACATCCACAATATCAATTTCATGAAGTTCAAAGTAGTCTGTCATTTTATTAACATGGTGTTGTGCAGTGTAGTGTCCTATGCCATCAAGTTGGATGATTTTACTCTGGTAGTCTGTTGGCATGGCACCAAGTGGAGCATGTAAGACAAGGGGAGCAAATCTATTTTCCATGGCTATAAGCTGGGATGGGCTAAAATGTGGGGTTGAGGCACTCAAAGGTGATGCAGTAGTGGAGGATGAACTAGGACCAACATGTGGTACTTGGGATATGATAGGTTGGTAAGGGAGTGAGGGTATGAATGGAGGAGGGGAATGGGCTTCAGATGTTGAAGGGAATAATGGTGAACTGAGAGTAGTGGACAATTGTTCATAAAGCTCAGGGATCTTGGCAGTACTAAGGGATGATTGTGGTGAATTTATAAGGTACTCATCAATTGATTTGTTGGATTTTTCGACTTTGAGGTTTGCAATAAACTCTGGATATATGACAGTATGACAAAATTCGCTTTTAGAATTTTATTTAAATAATGACAAATCAAATTGCTCATCAAAGGGAAGATCTTCTAAAAACAACCAATCATCAAGGCATGAATTAGATTTAATTAAGGGTCTGTGGCTAGCTGAACTTTCTTCTATTTTGGATTTTCTTCAAATTAGGTTGGGATTATCAAATACTGGTGGAGGGTTTGGATCTGGGTTAGCCCTAGTATAATGATTTTTCCTCGAAGCGAGAATTTCATAATTTTTTTAAATTGTTTTATTTTTATGAGAAATAACTTCAAATAAAATACTTTAAGAGGCTCTAAATACAAAATAAAGATTTCTTAAAGATTTCTTAGGACTGAGGGTTGTCCCCAGTATGGTCACCACTATGTTATCACTCAGAATTTTCCTTAGAAGTTATCAGAAGAAGGAAGAAACCGAGGTAACCAAAAACAAATCTTTTAAGTATAGGTTCTAGCCAACCTATAACTCAGAGAGGGCTCTGTCTATATAATTTAGCTTTGTTTCTTATGGGATTTTAGGCTAGTTCTTAGTGTTCCTTGGGGTTTTGGTTTTGAATTAAAGGTTGGGTGGTGGAATTCTTAGAGCATATGGATAGAGCTAGGTCTTCAAGCCATTGGGCTATGGAGTCAACAATGGATAGCATAACTAGACCAATTCATTAAAGGGAATGTTCACAGTGTAGGCTAGCAGAGAAAAATGCAAATCTTTAGGCCTAATGGGTGAAGTAATTCTAACCAGGGTGAAAGGGCACTTAGGAATCCTTGGACCGAGATCAGAATGAAGAATAGAGGATAATCATGAACAAAGGGCAATTAAGAAATCTTTGCTATAGATCCCAAGAAGTCACCTAAAATAAGGAGAAATCAAGAATTCCTTAACTTAGATTTGTGAAGAAAACATATAATAATGCATAACAGTCAAGACAGAGTGCATTTAAGTAATTTCTGAAATATCATTCCATGTTATAACATTTAGATTTTAGAGATACATAAAATATTATGGAAAAAATTGAAGAAAAACAACATTGAACATGAGAGAATACTTATTTGTATTTCGCCTTACACAAGAATCTTGTAAAATATCTAATCTTTATTCCTTGATCCAGCAAGCCAATCCATTCATTGATACAAAAGAATTTCAGATTTGAGAGAAAAGGTCTATAGAAATGTTTTGGAATCCACCCTACATACTTCAAATTTTGAAGTATTTATACAAAAAATTATTAGAAAATATCTCAAAACAACTTGAGATTTAAACAAAGTCTTTCGGTCGAAATCACATTATATAATATTTTGGCCAATGCATTTTGAACCAACAAGTGTGGTTCATAAAAATATCTTCTTTATTTTAGGGAATAAAAATATCTTGTTGCAAGAATATAGAGATAGCTAATGAATTGTTTCTTGTTGTCCCTTTTATATTGGTTGTGTTGGCCTTTATGGTTGAGGTGTAGCCCTTTATGCTAGCTTACAGTTTTGGAGTTTCACGCAGGAATCTTCTTTACTTTTATCTTTCAACTGATACTCTTTAAACCCGATACCCTTTGACCCTGTTGTGTTGTTTTTACCTATTTCACTCTGTTGCCTTCATTTTTACTTAGTAACTTTTAGTTGTTTATTTATCACAATAAATCTATCATTGGCTCCCACCATTCTTCATCTGGTAATTCCACATTTACCATTCTCCTGTAGATTTTATCAGCCTTAACATACTTTGCAAAATTGGGCTTGGTGAGGAACAAATGTTTTTCCTCATTCTCAAGGAAAAACAAGTTCTCAAATGTGTCATATAATACTTTGCTTGTTGGCAGGGATTTAATGGATGAAAAACTGACTTGTTCCTTAGCCAATTTTCTAAGTCTATCCCCATAGTCCAACTATTTCATTAATTTATCATGGATGACCATAGGACTGGGCAAACCTTTCTCCCTCAAAATTTGGAATTTATCCATGAACCTATCAATGGTTGCATGCATATTGTGGCACTTTTCTTCCAAATTAAGCATAAGGTTCCTTTTGGAAGAGACCTTCCTTATTTCTAAAATGGTAGCAGTCCTATCTTCTATATTTATCTCTTGGAGCTCATATATATTCTTGCTGTTGAGGAAGTGGCTGAGTCTATTTGCATCCTTTGGCTTATTTCCCAACTCCTCCTTTACTTTCTAGATAGCTTCAGTAGCTACCTTTACTAGATCTATTTAGATAGCTCCAATAGCTACCTTTATTGGCCCATAGCATTTATTTGGTTTTTCCAAGTGGTTTTTCCAGTGTTAAATCCTTCTCTAGGATTTCGATTCTTTCACCCATTCTCTGTGCCTTTTGTGTTTCTTCTTTTTGCTTGAGTTGTGATAGTTTGCAATCAGTTTCCAACTTTGCCACCTTTTCCTTTAACTTTTTCATCTCTGTAGCCTGGATGGTCATTTCCTCCATGGCTTTCACAAGTTCTACTACTTTCTCTCCTGATGCGCTTGCTATTGATGTAGATTCCGTTGTTGCTGGCAAGGCTGTTGCAAGTGGAATTGTAGGTGCCAAAGATGTTTCTAGTGTGGATGGCACTACTATAGAGACTATGGGGATAACATCTTTTGAAGAGGTAGCCATATCTGCTTGTTTTGACTGGAACAAAGTATCCAATTCCGTTTCAGTCTCTTTCAGTTGGTCATTCAATTTCAGGACTAAGTCCATGAGCTCTTCATGCTCCTGCTGGGCTTCTAGGACTTCTAGTGTTTGTGGATGTTGTAGCTAAGGTATTTTTAATTGTTTCTTTAATGTAACTATGTCATCATTCTTCTTTTCGATAAGATGTTCGGTGGCTTTTATATCCTTGGGATTGTTTCCCAATTCAATTACTAAGTTCTCTAAGGACTTGATCCTTGTGTCCTTGGCCTATTAAGAGGCCTTCTCCAACTGGAATTGCACTGAGTTGTTGTTCTGGGAATTCTATAGTTGATGGGTAGCTATGGCTTTACCTGTCAAGGTGGAGTATATCATCTATCTAGCCTATTTATGTAGTTCAATCTGGTCAATGGGATGAATATCCCTTGCCAGAACTTCAAAATTTACCTTTTTGAAATCTGAAGTTTTTTTTGGTTGTTGGGTGGTAGGCTTGATGAATGACATTTGCAGCTTCCCCTCTTTAATGTCAAAGGTTGACATTAGTCTTGTTTGGTTGGTGGGAGTTATCTTTACGTATTGTGCATATGTTTGGGCCTTAAGCCTCTCATTTTTAGTTTTGATCTCTTTGTATGTCCCCTTGATATCTTAATCTTTGTCTGCAGGGATTCTAAAGGACAATACTTCAACACTGTGTTGCCTTACCAATATCTAAGTTTGTGATGTCGAAGGCTCTTGTACCCCTTCGGATTGGGTGTTAGGCCTACTCCTATTTCCTTCTGTACTGGTGACCTCTGTTGTCTCCTCTGTGTGCTCCTATTCAGAGACAGGATTCACACTTTGTCTTTTGGCTTGGCTTGTTTTTGCATAAGCTTGTGAAGTTGCTCTTGTTGAAGTGGTGCCCCCCTCCCTATTTCTCTTTAGGATTTTCTACTTATTTAGAGGAGTCTATACAACTAGACGAGTGCTCATGGTTGTCTCCAGTCTGTCTTATTTCTGTGGTATGTTTGATTGCTCTGGAACCTCTGATTTCTCTGGCACCTTTGATTTCTTTGGCAGCTACAGGAAGAAACCCTCATCAAGTTGTTTTTCTAGATCAATGAGACATTCTCTATGTCTATTATGGTGTTGTCTTGTTCCACTAGGGTACCTTCCAACCATTCTGATTGGTTGGCATAGGCTTCAATATCAGGTATGGGATGATGAATAAAAGGTCCTAGCTTGACCTTTTGTCTCTTCTTGGTAATTAATTCCAAAGGGTCATATCTCCAAACAAAACTTCTTTGGAATTTCATGCTCTCCAATATCAAATCTGCTTCATGGCCTACCTTCCTAGAGTTGCATATGAAGGGGCCTAGTTGGTCTTTTATTTTGAAGTTGGTCTTCTTCTTGGAATTTAGAAAGTTTATCTCATATCCATTGATAATTTTCCTATAGTATTCTAATGCAAACAACCTCATTGGGAGGTATTTTGGTAGTTTGTATGGCACCAGCATGCCACCATAAATTCCGATCTCGATGCAGTTTTGGTATAAATACCAATCACCCTGTTTGGTCTGTTTAGACATTGAAGTATCCTTTTTTATGTTTGGACTAATTCTTGGAGGAGGGCTTCCTATCAAAATTGTCATGAGTGGGTTTACAAATAAATCAATTAAGTCAGCATATGAATATGGAGATTGGTATTTTTGGACCAATGGGGTCCAAAAATTGATTCATCTGGGCTAACCTTTTGTGTCAAGCTTCTGAAGAATGAATGGAAACTTATCTTACTGATAATATAGGAAAATATGGTACAAAATAGAGGAGTATTTGAAGACTCTCTCATTGATCATTCTGCGAAACTGGTCATGCATCCTATCAGCTATAAATTTGGCATAGTCATAGATGATAGCAGGAGGCTACCCTGGAGTGTATATGGGCATGAAAGCTAGGATAATTTCATCAATATATTCACTGGTGGTGTAACCCGGGACATGGGATATCATGGCTACAATGTTCTAACCCAATGGGAAAAAATTAGTAGTTACATATGGAGGAGGATCTCTTGGGATATTTTCTTCTCTGATGAAGGTTTGTAACATCTCAACCAATTTTGTAGTGATAAGCTTGGGGAACTGGTCTAATAAGCTTGCAATTTAAAGAATAGTCAATTTTTGCCCTGGCTGGAGTTGTAAAATTTCATATATGGACTCTGTAGTGATGGTGAAAAGTATGGTTTGGTTAGGGGACATGACTGATGTTTGACATGGAATGTAGTTGGCATGATAGTAATGTACAATTTCTAGGAAAATGTGGACTTGGGGGAACTGGTACTTGGGAAAATTGGACACCCAAAGACCAATTTCATCCACATGGTTCAGGTATTTATCCCTACTTTGGTAGTATACTTTGAGTGGGGATTCTTGGATAGAGGTGTCCTATATCTGGAAATCTTTATCGGCTAAGGGAAGGTGGTCCAGGTCTAAATGGGGTGTAGAGACGGGTCTCACATCCATACCAATTGGGGCAGCCATTCTCAGTTCTTGTGGATTTGAGTATTGGGGGGGGGGGGGGGGGGGGTGGGGAGTGGGGCATAATTTGCAATATTTAGGGAAACGATGTTCATCAAGGAGTAGGCTTGAGCTCTTGAGTGTTTTTAATTAATTTTTCACTTAACTGAAAACGCTCAGCAACTAGTTATTTTGAAATTCACAGGGTATTTGGTGAATTCTAGTTTAAATACCTAGAACTGGGCTGAATTAGCTCTAAGCAGGGTGGCTGGAAACTACAAGTGGTTGATGGGGCTTTGTATAGGCTGCAAGGCTGACTGGGTTGTCTATAGTGTCTTTGCAGTGAAATTGTACGTGGGTTGACGACTTCGATTTTTTCAGGTATCGTGCATGCGTACAGAGGCTTGTAGATGAAAATTCAGCAAAAACAAACAATTTTGGGGTGAATAGTGGTTAATTTGTCGCGTAGAGGGAGGACAGTAAGTGGTTCATTTTGCACTGCTTTTAGGCACTCGGTGGTATTTGGGAAGGGCTGCCCCATTCCACTCATCGAGTGACATGTGGCATTGGGGGCCAGGGGAGAAACCACTTTATCAGGTGGGTAAAGGACAAACATTAGGTTGGCCCGATATGGATGAGAGTCATCGAATGAGGAGGGGGACGATCACATGGTGATTGGATGGAGAAGCTGCGCAGAGGCTAGTGGGGGGCCCGACGAGCACTTAATCACAACGGTATCAAGGTTTAATAATGGCATAAAGTGAGATTTGGCCATTGAGGTAATTAACTGAGGATTAAAGGGGAATTTATTAACTTGATCACAGATTGACCAGTTAAAGGTTTTGGTCGGGTTTTAGGTAAAAATTAGGATTTAATATAATAAAGTTAGTAATTAATATGAAAAATGGGTGGAAAAGGGAAAAAAACTAAGCAAAATTCTTTTTTCTGAATTACATGTTTTTCACATATTTAAATTAATACTTAGGGTAAACCATTTTTGTGGGTTTTTTGTTATGAAAAGTGTTTTATATGTGGAAAATTGCTTTTCCTAGGCAAAAAGTGTTTTAACCTTATGAAAAGGAGTATTATTAAGAAAATGAATGAACTGAAGGGGGGATGAACTTTTATGAGGGGAAGCTAGTACTTGATATCCATAAGTCCTTGACCCAAGGGTCTGATCCCTCCAAGAGTCAAAGAAATGCTCTAAACCTCTTTGACTTAAAGGTTTTAAGTACTTTGAACTTTATTATGGAGAATTAGTTAAGTAAAGAGGTGAAATGAATGGGGGAAGTTAATTAATTGACTTTGAAATCCATTTGCAAGCTTGATTGTCCATTCATATTTGGAACATATGATGAAAGATGATAAATTTGCTTTTTGTCTAATCAATCATCATACTTCTACAACCTTTCTTCTACCTACCCATCTACTTATCCTACCATTTTTTCTTCACTTTATTATGGTGCATTTAAGCTAGCAAACCCTTATCAATATTTTCTTTTCTTTACATAGAAAACTATCTAAATCTAAGATAATATCATCCAAGGTCTCAAATTAAATAGTTGAGCTCCTTTTATTTACTCTACCTATCTAATTATATGCCAAGATTACACTATTTGGTTAGATTTTATTCTCTATCTATAGACATAAAATTGAAAACATGAAATAGCTAAGTTTAAACATTTTAACTATCACGGATTGTGGCAAGGATTACAAGCTACACACAATCATTTATTATGCATAAAATTAAATAGGAGTGGCATTTTGACTTGCTCACTTTCATTGTCTTTTTGTATTCTTAGGGTTCATATTTTTCATCTCTTTTGACCTTTTTTATTCTTTTTGTCCTTTGATTATTCTTTTAGGACATACCCTCTTTACATTGTTTAATTTTTTAATATGGAAAACATTTGCATAAAGCAAAGGTATGTACAAAATTACAAGGTTTAATCTCAATCATTCAAAATTATGACTCCTATTGATATAGGAACCTAACAGTTTGTAAGACTATTCTTTGGATGTTTGTAATGCATGTTTCTTTAACCTGTATTAACACAATTGAACTACTTTGGTTGTTTTAGTACATATGCTATTGGAAATGTATTATATCATTTGTTAACGTTGTCTCACCCATGTGGACTATTCTGTCGGACACTCGATAGATTCATTCTCGTAAACTGGTTATAATGACCTTGACACTCATGTGAACTATTACGTTGGGTGTTGTACGTGCTATATGTTCACTTTGTGTTTGTGATTGCCACATCCATGTGGACTACCCCGCCAGAAGTTGTGCACGTCCTGTTGTGTTATGTGTCTCTATAGAGTTGGGACTATTCCCTTTCGACTTGAGACTCACTCTCACCCTCTCCCTTTGCAGTGAGGGAACTTAGTCACAGGTTACATTAAACACTCACTAGGCACACGAACCTCACTATTGGAAGACTAGGTAAACCATTCTCACGTGCTCACAAGAAAGAGCTCAGGCATATCTTTAAGATAATGGCAATCGAGCCATCATATTGGATGGGACTCCTACACCAAACGGTGTGAGGTCTAGTTGGGACTTCATATCGGGGAGATCCCCTGAATGTTGGCGGGTCCAACACCGTTAATAGGCTTTACGCTAAAATTGTACCAAGATGTTGGGAAAGTTTAATCCTAGATTCAAAATATTTTTATAATTCCAACACTCTGTAGGTATGTTCAATATTAACCATAATTATAATTCTTATAGTAGTATTATGTCACTAAAATATTTTTTATATTATTGGATTCAATATAAATATATTTATGAACATTTTGTTCATAATCTATTGGAGATGTATGACGTTATTTCAAGAAAATATTTTGTTTGTGATTTTAGTATTTTTTATTATAGGAAAATCTCCTTCTTTTAATCTTACTAAGAGTAAATTAGAAAAGTAAATAAATATTCTATCATTTTTCCTTAATGTCCTTAATACATTCTTCTAAACATTTCATGTACATATATCTATCTCTTGTATTTTACATGTTTTCATTCAAATCTTTACTTACATAGTTTTTTGGTACCTTAATACACACACACACACATATACACCTCTATTGTACTTAAACCTCTTCTCAAATATGTCAATGATTCTAATTTTTATTTACTATAATTCTTACAAAATTATTTATAATTAAATAAAATAACAACTTCTTATTACTACTTGAGTTATTCTCTGTATAGTAATTATAACCGATGAAAACCTACATATTTATACATATTGCAAACAATAAATGAAACTATAGTGCTAGTTAATATAAAACATGTATAGTAACATTTTCTTTCTCATTTCATGCACAAAAGATCTACTATACAAGTTTTTATTCTATATAATTTTCCAGAGCTCATTACTCTAATCCATCTACTTTAAACTTTTGCACAGAATATATATAAAAATAAACATATATTGATAATTAGATATAAAATTCATAAAACCAGCATCCATATTATTTGACTTTGCAAATATTTCACTTAATAAGGGTTCAAAATATTGTCTTGAAGTTTGTAAATTTTTTAAATTTAATATTAGAGTATTCGAATCCTCCTTGCCTTGGTACTTCTTCGCAAACTTATCCCCCCGTGAGAAAGTTTGTAAATTACTTTTAACACTTTTTTTTTCTCTTTCACTTGCTTCTCACTATTCTCTCAAAGACAACATGATTTCCTTTACAAAGATGAAAAGAAATAACAAAATTGCTTACCCAACTACCACTCATTTTGTAGTTTGTAAATACCTCCACCTTTCCAATAGGTGGTAGGTAATTACTAGCTCATTTATGAGCTTTAATTCTCACTCCCAAAGACATCATCATGTCTTTGTGGGAAGTATTAAATTGGCCAATTTCCATAATTCAGAATTAATTTAATGGTTTTGATTAGATGCCCAGGACTTAACACTAGGTAATTAATATAAATAATCAATTTGCAGCCTCATCTCTTTCAGTCAAGTTTACTCCAACATTAATTTTCTAGGCCTCTTTATTTATTATTAACATCTTAAATACAAATTTACAGTCATTCCTTCTCAATAATAAAATACCAATAGATAATTTATTCATAGGTCTTTAAAAGTTAATCATAAAAACGGAAAACACATATATACAAATTATTTTCACATAAACTTCAAGTCAAGGGATATCACAAGTCCATATATGTCCATAAGGGAGATAATTCCACCCGTTAGTGTTAATGACACACAACATCATATCCACTTCATTTCTTCTCACGTAGGAACAATTATTAAAGTTGTTTTATCATCGTTCCACAATGTTGAGATCACTTCACCTATCATGAAGTTAGCACCATCTCGAACTTCATGGATTGAACCTTTTTATGCTTTGTTCACATATCTTGGTCCTATGGCAATAAGAATGATATCATATCCCTACTCTACATAAAAAAAATGATATAATTCATTATGATGCCTTACCTAGCTCTCTTTGTGTGTCAATATTGTACTCTGATAGAATGCAATTGATCGTACAAGCTCTAAATGTAGGTATAATCACTGCCTCACCAAAGCTCAAATGAGGTGGCACCTTGGACACCACAATCCTTGTATACAACTTATGTGCCATATCTTGGACATCAGTATGGGAGACCACGAGCCCTGTTTTCCAAACCATTGGTGTTGTTGGGATTAGGTCAGTTCATTCTTCATCATGGAGTCTTCTCTCTAGTTTTTCAAAAAGTTTCCTTTCGATCCCCTTTTTACATTCAAGATACTCATCAGGTGTGCATCTTTAGTTTTCTTATTGTTTTTTCTATTTATATTATTTTAATTCAATCTTTCGATGATACTTTCACTTGAGGTCTTTGTTTCAAGCTTGCAAGTCACTTTGTTACTCAGCATGAGACCAAACCCCCCGCTACTATTGATTAACTTCTAAGATATAATTCTTGATTGGCATGATAGGTTTCCATTGAAACATTGCATACCCTGAGATCATTTATCCTGAATTATCCATAAGGCATGCCTCTTTGTTAGGGTTTACCACCACCTTCCTTTTGAACTTAATAAATGTTCACATTGGTCAATAGTTTTTCCACCTACATGGATTGCCTCATCGAGTAGTACCCTGTGCACTCTTGGCAACCAAGATCATCTCTTTTTTTCCTGGAAACCATTCATTTTCATTAATTCAAGGATGACCTCATTTCTGACTCCTCATCTCATTACTTATCACCCTTCCTAGGTACTCATTATATGTTAATCATCATGAATACACCACCGCATTATGCACTTGGCTTCTCATACTTCCATATTATAGTAAACCATTTGTTTGATCCCTCCATTCCATTTACCTCACACTAAGACCAAACAAAGGGCCCTCCACCCTTTGCATTTACTCGCCTGCATCATCGCGTAGGTTATCATAATCCAAGGCACCCATCTCCATGTTTGTACATACAAATCCACTTTTAAATTCTTTTGGCAACTGTACAATTTTTTGTTTTTTAGAGAAAGATCCTCACCTATTTAATTTTTTTGTCTATTATGTGGTGGAACTTCCAAGCCACCCTTAGGTAGATTGCACTTCACATATCATTTTCTTAGATTCATCTCATCTCATATCACCTCAATACTTCCCACTAGATAGTTATACTAAAGCCACTCAGATTCACTGATTGTCAAAACAATTATTTATTCTTCCCTTGCATATCCTCCCAACTTTAGGGTCTTATCCCTCAATTTGTTTTTACTACTACAATTCACATTTTCACTGCACCCTTGGGCATTTCTTAGTGTCCTTTTGTAGATCAATAACCTCAATAATTATTCCTTTGAATTACCTCACATATTTCAGTTCTTATATCAGATTCACATGAATTCCCTAGAACCCTATTTGTTCCATATGGTCATTAATGGTGCATCATACTTTACAAAAATTGTAGTTCTCTCATTTGGTAGAAGACTCATGCACTTAGCTTATACTCCCTTTAGTAGTTCATTTTGACTAATGAATGGGGACACCCATCACAACATTTTGTCAGAGATTCCCTCTAGGGAAAAAAAAGTTATATTCTTTAGGACACAACACATCAAATTCCTCATATTTGATTTGGAAAGGTACATTATTGTGTAGTTATAATATGAAAGTCAAAGTCATGATCACAAAAATGGGACATGTCTGTGTCGTACATACATTTATTTTATATAAAATTATATTACCATGGTTTTCTTCAATTTCTCATTAAGAGTTTCATTGATTATCTCCTCACTAGATACTCTATCTCTCAAGAAGTCAGTACGACTCATCATCATGCACAACAAAACTTGATGTATTTTGGTTATACATTTGATTCTAACCTCATATTTCAAGTGGCCATTGTTATTATGGAAACATTTTATGAACAATTGTATAAGTAAAGTTATGCTCATCATAAAAAAACATCTATAGGTGTATTAATTTATACTTAAAACATCATCGAACCTAAAAAGTGAAGGTCCTTTAAATGTTCAATTAAAAAATCAATACACATGAGTACATAAAGTATTTTTTGCATGGTATCCACATTTCCTTCTTTGATAGTCTCACAGATCTAAAAAAGTGACAACTAAGTAGTCTATGGATCACATCTCATTAATGGACCAAAATTCTCTGAGAAGTCAAGGTAGGTTGTCCATTTTTAGCTTCTCAGGCCATAAATTGGGTAAGAACATATCTCCTACCAAACACCCATATCATTGATGAGAAAGGAGGAGACATGAGCTAATTTTAAATATATAAATAGAAGGATAAGAAGATCCAAAAAGAATAAGAAGTGATTGCATTGTTATGTTTCCAAAAAAATGACCAATAAATTAGCGTTACCTTGCCAAGAATAATTCCACACTTTGAGATTTTTTCTACAAGCTTCTTTGAGAAGGAGGTGTTTTACAAAGGGATTAGAGAAATAAAACTCGTTGTTGAGCATTAGGGAATGTCATCACTCACCATATCTATTTTCAAGTATCTTCGTACTTATCATATTGTATCTCTAACAAAAAATAATAAAGATGATATTTTTCTATTCTCTTGTGTTTGGTTTGTTTCTCATTTTCCTTATTTTTCTATATTTTTCAAAGTATAAGATTTATGATATGTTTTCCCATTGATCACATTGCATTTTTGTTCTTTTTATCACCACTAACATTTATATTTGTTGGATTCCTCATAGGTAGCAACTACATTGTAAAGAAACAAGGAATTTTAGACATGATTACTCTAAATTCATTTGATTTCAAAATCAAATTCATTGTGGAAAGTCATCCACCTTGTTTTCCATGCATATAAATATGGTTAACTAAAGAAATATTTCAGGCTGATATGATTACTTATGAACATGAATTTCTTTCCCAAAAGGTAGTGCAACCAAATTTTTAAGGCATGAATTATTGCAGCTAGTTCTAGGTCATACACAACTTAATTCTTTTCATGCTCCTTTAGCCTAGATTCATAAGCCATAACATGGTTATATTGCATTAATACTCAACCTAATCATTTGAAACAAGAATTTGTACACATTGTATAATATTTATTGGGATTATAAATATTAAGTATGGGATCTATAGTTACCAAATATTTCAATCGATCAAAGCTTTCTGGACATTTTTGAGTCCATATAAATTTGTCTCCTTTCTTTTGTAAGGGTGTTACAAGTAGGCTAGATTGGAGAAATCTTCAATGAATCTATGGTAATAACATGTAATCCCCATAAAATACATGGTGTCAACTACATCTTTAGGAATAGGCCAATTGAGAATTTCCTTGACCTTTTTATGGTCTACCATGATCCATTCTTTGGATATTACATACACCAAATACTGAATCTAGTCTTGCTAAAAATCACACTTACTAAATTTGACATATTTTTTATTCTCTCAGAGTGTTCGTAACACTATTCTTAAGTGTTTTTCATGATTTTATAGTTTGTTATAATAAATCAAAATGTCATCAATGAAGATCAATACAAATCTATCTAAGTACTAGCTGAGAACATTGTTCATTAGACACAAACATAGTTGGGGTGATTGTGAATCTAAAAGGAAGCACAATGAACTCATAATGCCCATATTTGGTTCTAAAAATTAGTATTATTAATATTCATACCTTAATTATGATTTGGTGGTCACTATATATCAAGTTTATCTTAGAGAAGATTATTACTCCCCTCACCTTATCAAAGAGATTGTCAATTAGGTAATGGGTATTTATTTTTTATTGTCAACTTGTTCAACTGTTTATAATAAATACATAACCTAAGAGTACCATCCTTCTTCCTTACAAAATGTATTTTTTCTCCCCAGGGAAATACACCTAGTCTAATATATCACTTGTCTAGTAATTCTTGAGGTTGCATCTTAACTCAATCGACTCTGGAACACTCATCCTATAAGTTTCCCTTGACACTAGTGTTGCCTCATATACCAACTCAATGGTAAAATCAATGTATCTTGTTTATGGAAACTTGGTAATTTCTTTTGAGGAAACATACTTGAATTCGTGTACCACTGGATGTTCATCCAAGGTCTTTTCTTTGCTTTCCCATGTTAAATATTCCACCTATATTACAAATAATTTATATGCTTTCCTTACAAATTTTAATTGCAAGGTTGATATATATATTATTGATATTGGTTTGGATATTCTTCTAATGGTGAGAACACTCCCTCACCATTGGTACAAGTAACACTCTTTTCCAGGCAGTTAATAATTAGAGCCAATCCATACCCACCAACACATCATATGATCCTAGAGGTAGAATATTCAAGCTCACTTATGTTTTCACCCCATTCAAATTGATATAACTATCCTTAAGCAAATTAGTAATCGTCCTTCTAGTACTCATTGCTAGCTATACCAACCAATATTTTTTGTGTTTTTCCATTTTTAACTTGCATTTTCCCACTATGTTTGGACTAACATAACTTAAACTATCTCCTATGTCTATTGGAATTTAGATAGCTTGGTTCAGAATTTTACCTTCCATTTTGATCATAGTGGATAAAATTTCATCTTCTCAATCCTCCAAGTCTACATGAACACTGGGAATACCCCTAGCCACATCATTTACTGTGGAAGTTCATTGTACATTATGTAAATATTGATTATACTTAACAATATATCTGAAATTTCGAGGTATATGAGGTTCCCCACAGCCCCAACACTTCAAAGTTTATTTTTCATTCTAATTGGATCTTTTTTTGTTTAGATAAATATGTCTAGATCATGATCGCGACTGAGTATTATGCTGGTTATTATTCCTATTGAAATCTCTATTTTGATGATTTTTGAAAAAATCCTTAAAGTAAGATTATTTGTATCCTTGATTCCCTTGCATGAATCAATATTTTTTCTTATTTTCCAAGGTTTTGAGTTACCATTTCTTTTTTTAGACTACTCGTAACATATTTTATCATTTCAAACAGTTTCATCCATTTTCTTGGGGCTATAATACTCGATCTTCTCTTTGAAGGGGTAAATAGCTTATGAGTCGCTGAATTTTATATTTATCCTAATGAATGTATGAAACATATCATAGTAGATGGGGGGATTTAGTGATCAAATGATCCATGGTCATATAACAAGGATTGAGCTCATGGGGCTCTTTAAATTTATCACCATTATACCTTTTTGTCATATATTTTCCTTTGAAGGATTAGTAAAGATCTGCCCAACTCATAGTCTTATCTTTTATATTATGTACAACCCTAATTTCATCCCACCATAGGGATATGTTACTTGCAGCTGGTAACTAGCCAATATGGCTTTTAGATTACTAAGGTATTTGGATACCTAAAAAATTTTATTCATGTTTAACAACCATTCTCCAGTTGCATCCTTTGAATCATCCCTAAATACTAGAAGTCTAATCTTCTTAAATTACATTTTAATTCTATTTTATTTTTCTTCACTTGATTAGTTGCTATCCAAAGCATTTTGTATGAAATATGTTAAGTTCCCTCTTCATCTAGTTCCTTTTTATTTTCAGCTTTGAGAGACTCACCCTCATTGGAACTATCTTAATTCCTCCTTGTGTGGGATTCCTATTTATCTCCACTATCTAAGGTTTGTCTTGATGTTTTATGATTTGGATTTTCAGTTAGACTTTTTATGAGTTTTCCAAATTGACACTAGTTTTAAAAAATGTTTCATCATCTTCTCTAATGCTTTCCATTTTTGCTTTCAGACCTCTCATAGTCTCTAACATCTCTACCGACCATGATTATACCTCACCACCAAGTTGTACTCAAATTTCCTCTCCACTCGGATTTCTTGAAGATGGTTTTTTCATGATTGTTCTTTTCTTTTCTCTTTACTATGTAAGACAAAACATTTATTTTGTTATATTCTAGTTGTTATCTAGCTCAAAGGATTTATTGTTGTAACCTACAACTATGATAGCACATGTAATGTACCTCCAAATTTAAACACCAAAAAGAAAATGTAACATCTACTTAATCCAATATTTGCATGTTATCCTATGATAAGTTGTAGTGAAGTTCGTTCCTTCACAAAGATTATTCTTTTATTAAATAGATTTATCTATTATTTAAAAAGATCCTTATCTACTCTGGCTTATTTCTAATACTTCCTTGTAAGAAATTGAGACTCATTGATTAAACATATATTCTCAATATCATATATAATAAATAAATTTATATGAACAGATTATTCTTTTATTAAATATATTTATCTACTATTTCATAAGATCCTTATCTACTCTGGCTTATTTCTAATACTTGGTTGTAAAACATTGAGACTCATTGGTTAAACATATCTTCTCAATATCATATAGAGTAAATAAATTTATATGAACATATTATTCTTTTATTAAATAGATTTATCTAATATCTAATAAGATCCTTATCTACTCTGGCTTATTTCTAACACTTGGTTGTAAAACATTGAGACTCATTGGCTAAACATATCTTCTCAATATCATATAGAGTAAATAAATTTATATGTATGTTCATATGTATGGTTTTGATTACATCATGGATATAGAGTATTATTACAATCATGAATTATTTCTATATTATAAATGGGTAATATGTTTGAGGAAAAGGGATGAGATTTGAGCCCTTAACCTTGGGTTCTACAAGACTTAAGAAAACCTTGACTATCCATAACATTTTCAGCTCGAGCCCTTATATGGTTTAATTGTGACATAGGTATATTATTTTTCATGATGTCATGCTTATACCTTGTACCACTCACCAAGCCCTCGTATAATATGACATGTGAACCTATACCATAGATCATGTCCTCTACTATATATATATATATGTATGTATGTGATATGTATATATATACATATATATATATATATATATTATATATATATTATATATACTATATATAATATATATATATATATTATATATATTATATATATATATATAAGAGAGAGAGAGAGAAGAGAGAGAGAGAGAGAGAGAAGAGAGAGAGAAAGACACACACACACACACACACACACACACACTAGGCCATTTCCATCCCCTTCCCACGTCACACCTGGAGTTCATATTTCATTGGTCATCATCTCATGTGTTAAGCATGAAAATCAAAGTTTTGACCCATCCATGTGACAAATTCACAAATGGATGACTCATATGTTCCAAGCCAATTTAACAATGTTCGATGGCTTGATGCAACAACTAGTCAAATTGACTACCCTCGACTTGTCATTTGACATTGTATGTTTTCTCCATAGACAGAGATATCATTGGTTATAGACTATGGTATAAGCTCCACAATTACGATTCTTTGGTAATTGATGGAATTTTGTTTCCATAGTGAGATTGGTTTTCAGCCCACCCTATGGTATTTCCTCAAGTTGCAAATGACAGGTAAGAAACCATTCACAATATTTTGATGATTATGTTGTCGAGGGTTTAAGATATTTTAACTTGAATATTTCTCTATCCTTTTGTTGGCTGTTCTATCTAGGTTTTAACCGATTTGAACTTGAAATTTTCTATCATTTTGTTGATTGTACTATCGAAGGTTTAGTAGATTTACCTTGAACTTGACATCAAGTATGTGGAAAATAAATTCTACCAATAATTTATTTAGGGCTTTACAGGTCCTTCAAGAGACCTTTCACAATTGTCTACTAGCTAAAAAGAATTATTTATGGTTTCATAGGTCTTCTAAGGAGCCTTTCGAAAAAACCTTGTTGGTTAACACTTTCTTTGGGATTTCAGAGCTTTATTTTTTTCCAAAGAGGGGAAATCTGGAACAACATCCCCTAAAAAATATTTCCCTTGACACATTTTATCAAATATCTCTACAAAGATAGTAGGAAGTTAAGGGTTTAGAAATTTTATAAATTAGGAGTGTAACCAATCCCAATGAATCAAATACATTACACTAGTGATGAGATATTACCCTCTCATTCCCTTCTCACCTCTAGTGTATATGATTTAATCTAGTTCATTTATATTTTAATTGTTAAGAGGGTTTTTCTTACATGGATTCGTCGCATGATTTCCTCTCAAGTTTTTTATTGAATTCATCATCTGATGAAGAAAACCCTCTTCAACTTGGTGTTGAAACTCTTCGTGGATGCAGGAATTTCCAACAAGGTATGGAACTATTTTTTCTTTTTTAGGGTTACTCTTCCCTATTTCTTGAATACTTAGGTTTTTGGTTCTTGTTAACATATTTTTACAGGAAAGGGTTTTACATTTGTAAAACCCTTCTTTACTGATTTTTAAGGTTACGACCTTGAACATATTCTCAGATTCCTAAGTAACCATATGCTTTCAGCAGGTCATTCAAGGCCACAACTTTTAGAAGATCTTCAAGGTAAATTTCATTGTTAAGTCTCTTGCTTCAAGAACTTATTTTATGGATTTGCGTTTTATGGTGATGGTACTAAGAAAAGTCCCTCTTATTGCATGATAATAGGTTTTTTTTTCCAGACTTCAACTCAAAGCTTCTCGACATAATAAATTAATTTTTACCCTTCTAGGTAGGAACCACTTAAAACTACTTTTATTCCAAATATATTTAAAAGACATAGAGATTGAGGCTTACTCATGACAACCATGACTACTCCTTTACAACCTTTTGTATGGGGTTTAACATACTTGGCCTCGAGATATGCTTCTAGCTTAAGGATTTAATCACTGAACTTGATATTTATATGTTAAAAAGTTTGTGTTGTTTTTTCTTCATAGTATGCCGAAGAAAACTTGTTTTGGAGTTATTTATATTTTAGAATGCATTGTACTCATTTTTAAGTGGCTAAGGTTTCTACACCTATAGTTTGTGCATGGTTAATATATATTTTGTATGTTTTATCCTTGTACAAAAATGACCTACAAACGAATTCTTAAAACAAAAAATATACAACAGTGAGAACATAAAACAAACATACACAAATATTTTCCCTTGGATACCAAAATCAAGACTAGCAGATTTATTTTTCATTCTATTCCTTTCAATTTTATAACACATATATATACATGTCAAAGCATTCATAAACCCCAATCCATTAACCTTGGATTAGAACATAATCACAGTTACCTTCATAGGATCTACAAAATACCATGGGCAGAAAAACATCATGTCCAAAACCATGTGCAAAACCCATGCACAAAACAATGGGTAGGTCTGCCCACCATCTTTGGGTCTATCCCCCATCCTTGGGTCCACCCAACTATTATTGGGTTTGCCTAGAAAACTAATCTCAAGGTACCTCCCTAGACCCCATGCAACGGGGATACCGCCCCCATGCAAACCCCCTGATAGGTGGGGCTGCCAAACCCCCTATGCCCCCCCTGTTGCACCCAACGCAACGTCCATCACCTAATTATAGTCATGGAAATAATATAACACATACCCAACATTATCCCACTTGTTTTTTTCTTTACACACAAAGGTTCACAAGAGAGATTTTCCATTGTTCTAATCCTACAACACCTATTGTTTCTATGCAACAATAAAACTTCTAAACGCTCAAAAACTTCATCAATGCATATGAAACATTCTTCAAAGTGTCCACCTTTACCAACAACACCTTTTTATCCTCAACTATATCCCTCACAAAGTGATACTGAACATCAATGTGCTTTGTCTTCAAATGATAGGTAGGGTTCTTAGACAAGAAAAATGCACTTTGGCTGTCACAATCTATCCTTATAGCTCTCTACACAAACCCCATACTTGTACACAATTTCTCCAACCAAACTGCTTCCTTGTTTGCATGAGTGGATGATATGTATTCAACCTTTGTAGTTGAAAGTTCCACTACAGACTGCCTCTTACTCATCCAAATAACTACTCCTCGAAATAGGTTAAACACATAACCACTTGTAGATCTTCTTCGATCCAAATCTCCAGCCCAGTCTACATCAACAAAGCCATGAATGTCCAATACTCTGTCAAATCTTGGTATTCCTTGGTAGAACAGACCATAATCACTAGTTCCATGCAAAATAATTGAAACCCCACTTCACCGCTATCCAATGTTCCTTCCCTAGTTTCGAAATAAACCTACTCAATACTCCCACTGCATGTGTAATTTCTAGTCTAGTTGAAACCATTGCATACATGAGCTTACCAATTTCTCTCACATATGGAACATGAAACATGTCCTCTTCCTATTATTGTGTCTTACGACATTGCTAAGAAAATAAATTTACAACTACAAGAATATGAACCTTCATCAGTTTACTATCGTACACATTAATCCTCTACAATATTTTCTTGACATACTTCCTCTCGTTTAGCTAGAGCTTATTATTTGTCTGATCTCGTTTAATTCCCATGCCCAAAATTTAGTTTGCAGAACCAATATCCTTTGTTTCGAATTAGGAGGACAATTGGGTCTTCAAATCTTGGATAATTTCTTTGTCATTTCCAATCAACAACATATCATCCACATACAAAACCAAATAAATAACATGGTCACCAATTAATTTAAAATACACGCAGTGATATTCTTCGCTTCTGGTGATGCCAAATCCCCGTATATATGTAACTACTTTCTGATACTACATCCTTGGTAGTTGTTTTAATCCATACAACGACTTTTTTAACCTATATACTAGTTCTTTCTCACTATTCGCGCAAATCCTTTAGGTTGCTTCATGTAAATCTCTTCTTCCAAATCCTTGTGAAGAAATGTTGTCTTCACATCCATCTGTTCTACCTCAAAATAAAAAACAACAATAACATATTAAGGTAATCTAGTAGAAGCTAACTTGGAAACAAGAGGAAAAATATCACCTAAAATCAATACCTGACACTTGGGAATAACCTTTTTCTACCTGTTAGCCTCCTGCTCTAGCAGGTTACTCATATTTCATGATTGACATTTTTACAGGCCAAATATGTCATACTTTGCATGCTGCAATGCTACATATTTGCTTAACAGTCTCCAAGCAAAGAAGGCTACTCAGAGTTCATTTAATTGCCTTCCAAATGTTTGAGAAGTTATCCCGGTATCGCCAATTTTCAGTTAAAGGGAGGTCCAAACAGCTTAATCTTGGTCTCCCTAGGTTTAAATTTCCTGTTTCAGAATATAGAGAATGTAAATTTGTCCAAATAGATTAATCTTGGCAGATTCTTAGATCGGTAGAGAATCAAAGGAGCCCAACAGCTTAATCTGGGCCCTCGGATGAAATAAGGGTAGTCTGTAGATAGGAAAGCATGAAAAGAAAAAATGGAATGATGGGTTTGCAAGTCTAAGTGCACCCAAATCAAAAGAAGAAAAATGTTAGGTAAGTAGGCTGGGTAGGTAGTTTTGAGGTTGTTGAATCTTAATTGCTGATCAGTTCCAGATTTCCAGGCGTCATCTTTACTCTGGACACAATCAGCAGGCAGTTCTATGCGAAAAGCTCAAAAACAGGTATAACTAACTCCCTTTCTCCATTTTCCCCCAAATCATTAACTAATTTCCCTAAAGGAGGTCAAGATCTACTTGATACCTCTTAAGTTCCATCATTTTTATAGCATTAGCTTGGGTGAAGATCTGCTTTACTCAAAGTTGTTCCATACTCTCTCTGAAAAGGGTTCTATCCCCTTGTAACAGCCTAAGGTCTCCTGAACTTAGCGCTTTTGCACCATCTCCATATTAACCACTGACATTATTATTTAGCTCCCTATACTTTCCCATCCCCCTACTAAAATTATGTAAATCATCCCCTATGTAAATATCCCTCCCCCTGGTTGAAAAATAACCATAAGTACCCCCGGGAATTCCTCAGTTTACTTGAAACTTAGCAAGAACCCTCACGCTGCCCCTTTAAACCATCTTCCAAATACAATGGACTCCTTCCAGAGTATAAAATCCCTTTTTAGGTTATCAGACTACTTCCGAAGCCTCAAATACCTTTCAGACCCACTTACTTACTCCTTCTGACTGCAATAAACCCCTTGCCGACTTCCTTAACACTCCACAGACCATAGAAATCCAGATCGCATCGCAAGATCGCAGTATCCTCTCCATGCAAGTTATGACCCATCCGTCGCCACCTGACGCGATATTGCGATATCGGCGATCGGCGGTCGAAAGCACCAAATGTCCAACTGAAACATCCTCCTGTTCCCCGCCGATGCAATATTGCGATCGCATCGGAGAAGTTCATCGCATTGCCTTCAGTATCAGCACCTCGCCATGTCACTTCATTACCAGGGACCCACCGCAGGCTGACGTCAGCAGCCAGAAAGCCAAAAATTCACGCAGGAAGAGAAATCGCACTTCGGAGCTCCAGAACAAGAAACAGAGGCAGTTTTCGATCGCTACAGGAAATAGGCCATTCCGGGGAATCTTTGGGGAATCTTTTGATTCCTTGGCCCGTTGTGCGCTGAAAAAGCTTGAAAATTGCCCGATCGTGCCAAATGGATCCGGTTTAAAGACAACAGAGGACCAATGACAGAGTTTAAAGTGTATCAGATCAAATCATCAGGTAGCAAGCGTGTCAAAGAGTATCAGTAGGCAGCGGAAGCCATCAATGTAGTGGCAAAGAGTATCAGTGAAAATCTTAAGCAGCGGCCCGAAGCAGGAAAACATTTAATACCTTCCAGCAGAGTCAAAGAAAGAGGGCAAAGCCACTCAAAGCCCTCAAATCCTAATCATTGCACATTTAAGTCACACCATAGCAGAACTATAGATCCCGAAGCACAATCATCCCAGCAGCACCGCATCAAGCCTCCAAGGGCCACATTGTAGTCTTTTATGATTCAGCTGCCTCTAGCGCAACCAAAAGGACTTACCTACATTTAATTCCAGCAACACTTAGATTTTTGAAGAGCTTTTCTAGCAGACCTGTTTAGGTCAATTGTAATGAATGTCTTTCTGATATTTTGCTTATATATACCACCCTGAACAATGTAGTGAGGGGTTGGTTGGTTGGTAGGTTGGTTAGTTAGTGAGTCGAAGACATTGCTTAATTTTCTTCCCAGCATTTTCTCCAAGCAGAGACCCGCACTATAACTGTCATACTTTCTATAATCAAAGATTGTTGAAAGCGTGGATTTCGAAACTGTTTGATGTGTTCAATTAGCCAAGGAGTGATTACGGAATTCCTGTGCTTCTACATGATTCAATAAGTGTTTCTCTCCTCTGTTAATTTTCATGTTTTTACCACCGTTCTGCCTTCTAAATTGCAGGAAAAAAGAATAGCTTAAGATTTGTTTCACTACACCTTAAGTTTAATTTCTGCATTTTTCTATGTTTTCATCAGAAATAGCTATGAGCATGTATACTTAAATGATCTTTTTTACGTTGTTTCTTTCACATATGAATGAGAATTTAGGAATTCTTAACTGCTCCTAGATCACCATTCATCCATTTCTCCTCTTTTTTAGTATGATGAAATGATTCTCCTTTGCCTTTCATCTCTGACTTTCATTCCATCCTTTCAGTAGATTGATAATTGTATCCTGTGTGGCTATCCCGCTCCATAATCCTCTTGTGAGCAAGAAAACGCACTAGCAAGCCTTAATCCATGACTCCACGCCCAATGGTTTGAAACTTATCACACCTTACCTTGCCTCTTTGCTTGAAATTCCTACCTTCCATCCAAACACAAGAAAAACTCCTAAGCCAAAAGCTAGCCTAAGAGCATCAATAAAGTTGAATCATTTAAAGAGAGAGCCCTCTCTGATTGCAGGTGGGCTAGAACCTGCAATCCAAAGATTGGTTTGTGGTTACCTCGGCTGTATCCCTATAAGGAGCCTAGGGACAACCTGAGTGATAACATAATGGCGACTCCGCTGGGGAACTCCTCAGATAAATTCATTAAACCAGTCTGCAGCCCTACAAAGGAAGAAACCGACCTGTGAACGTCCCGGTCGACCTGTGTTGTTGCGATTTTGAGAAAAATTCCCAAAAAATATATTAGAAGCTGGCTCCCAAGAAGCAAGCATGTAATACATGATCAAATCCTGATCCAAACAGCCCACCTGTTGTTGAAAATCCGAATTTAATTCCTAAGACCATTAGAAAACGAAAGCAAAAAGAATACCAAACTGCTGCTAGTCTTGAAATAGTTCAGCCAATCGGTGTACCAACCCCTGTCAAAGCTTTATTCTGGTCAACCCCGAGTTCTCCTGGCTTATCACCCCCTTCTCCGAGTAGCTCCTCTACACCTCTATCTCATATCCCTACTACCACTACTACTCCTTCTACCCCGATTTTTCATGTGATCCCCACTACTTTAGGTGCTCCGCTCATCCCCGTCATCATGGCTAGATATGCGCCATTACAATTACCTTCTAATCCTGGGGCTATGCCTCAGGACTACCAATCGAAAATCACTTATTTTGATGGCACAACCTCCTGCACCGCCCTACAACATATAAAGAACATGCAGGATTATTTTGAGAGTTATGAGATTGATGATGAGAGTGTAAGAATGAAGATTTTTGTCCAAAGTTTGATCGGTGATGTCAGAACCTGGTTTAGGGAACTTCCACCCAATTCTATAGTAAACTCGGAAGCCTTATACCAGACATTCGTTAACAGATGGGAGAAAAAGAAAGACCCCCTGCACATATTGTCCGAGTATGATACTATCAAGAGAGGACCTGGGGAAGCTGTTCTAGATTACTGTGCCAGGTTTAACAATGTTTACAATGCAATACCACCAAATTTAAAACCTCCACCTGACCTTGCGTTATACAAATTCTCGGATGGCTTTGATGCCGAGATGGCGTATCAATTAAAGGAAAGAGCCCCTCAAAGCCTCGCATAAATGCAAGATGCTGCAGTGGGCGTGGAAGCAAATCTAATAGCTAAAAGAAACATAACTAAAACTGAGAGAAGAACCACTTTCAAAGAAGATCCCTCCTCCTTCGATCAGAAGCTAGATGCTGTCATTAGTAGCATGCATAGGCTGGGAGACAGAATAGACAATGTTGAGAGGAAAACTTCATGGGAGGGTCAACAACCCAATGCCATAAGGAATCCAAACTTCAGAAAAACCCAAAACTCAAATGTTGGTAGGGCCAGTCCGGACCACAATATTAGGCCTCCTTTTCAAGAAAACTATGCGGAGGCATCTACATCCGCTGAGCCTGCAGACGGGGTGCATATGAACCTGATAGATTTAGAAAATGAACAGCAAATCTTCCTCGCAGAAGAAGACCTACCATACCTTGATACAAAACAACTCCACACCAAATCGGGGGAGTCCTTTGACTTTAAACAAGGATACGAGGTACACAAGCAATACAAATTAAGAACAAGGACTGTTGATGTTCTCCTACCTAGCAAAACAAAAGATAGCAAACAACAAAACAAAACTAAAGGGAAGATCACCAACAATCAACTAGCTGACAGCCCTGTCCCAAACCCTCATCAGGTTACTATGGAGGATGTAACAGAGAGACACTCTCCTATTGATCACCCTCTGTTCCCCTCCCACCCAAAATAAAATCTGAATAGCATCCCCGAATATCTTCCCAAAACAGAGATACCACAAACGGTCATACACCGTGATACTGACATTCCAAAAGAGAACATAGAGAGTATGCCTGAAAAAGAGAAATTCACCACTGTCAATGCCAAGAACTCAATGGAAAAACCATTCAGTTTAGAAGCAGAGATTGGAAAACTCAAGATTTCAATTCCCCTCTCAGAACTGGCTAAGCATGATGTATATAGATAACAAATTCAAAAGTCGCTTCAATTGTCAGAAGTTAGGGATGATGTAAACGTTTTAGATGATACCCCTGAACTACTGTTCGGGCCAGAAGTTGATGGAAAAACAACATACGGACCTGTTCCACCTTTCTATGTCAGCCTGCACATACATGACAAAATATTGCACAATGCTATGTTTGACTCAGGTGTCTCACATAACCTTATGCCCAAAGCTGTAATGGAAAAGTTGAACCTCGATGTCACTAGGCCATACAAAGATCTGTATTCTTTTGATTCAAGTTAGGTCAAATGTCTAGGCCTGATCAAAGACCTTTGTGTCTCTCTAGTCCAATTCCCCAATAAGACAATCTTGATGGATGTAGTAGTTGCCGACATTCCCACAAAGTATGGTATGCTTCTATCCAGATCGTGGGGAGCAAAATTGCAAGGATCCCTTCAACGCGACCTCTCTTATGCCACTATATCTGTCTTTGGGAAACCAAAGAGACTATATAGAGAAACATTAATGAAATATGTGGTAAGCAGTGAGGCAAAACCCCAAAATTTTCCCATATACTCAATCCATTCTGATATGGATTCTTTTATTTTATTCAATGATAACACCAGCCCTCCAACTGATGATAAGCCGTTATCTTTGGAGCAAGGAATGAAATTCAATGAGGAATCGGTTGCCAATACCCATGAAAGTGTCTCAACAGCTAAGGCAACCAACAAGCAGCAAGAAGAAAATCCTGAAACAGAAATTACCAGTCCACCCGTTCCCCAAACAACTGAAACTCTCAAAACAAACCTCAAACGAGAAGCCACATGGTATTTGGATTTTGATGGTTCAATTAACAAGTTAGGAGCAGGGGCTGGAGTGTGGATTTAAAATACTCACGAGAATCGCGCACAAGGCCATGCCTATAGACTCAATTTCAGATGTACAAACAATATGGCGGAGTATGAAGCTCTTCTCTTAGGTCTCAAGTTGCTCAAAACCTTGGGAGCTACTACCATCTCCATCCTAGGTGATTCAGACTTGATCATACAACAGATAAAGGGTAACTTTGTCGCTAATGATAGCAGAATGAGAGCTTACAGAGATGCTGCCAGCGAATTGCTCAGCGCCTTCAGTGAATTTGAGCTGGCCAAAATTGCACGAGACCATAATATTCATGCCCATAGCCTAGCCACCTTCACTAGCACATGTAAGCTTCCCTTTGAACCAAATCACCATTTCACTGCTGAAATAAAACACAGACCTTCGGTCCCTAATAATGTCAAGGATTGGCAGGTATTCCAAGATGATGCCCAGATTAACAATTTTTTGACTCTAGAGGACGAATTCTCCTACACAAACATTGACATGGATGCGATAGCCGAATCACAACAACTATCAGAGGAAAAACACCTGACTCTAATAGCTGCAACAGCTAAACAAATCCTAAGCCCACCTGTTTTCGACACTACAAACATAAGGCAGCTGAAATAAATTTGTTCACAGAAAACAACCAAGATAAAGGATGAGTTTATTGATTTGAAAGGTAATGTTCTACCTGCCGGCCTTACTCCATTGGAAGACATGTTTGATGACAACGATGTGGCCAAAAAACCAAAGATGGAACCTTTGAATGCTGCCATAGAAGAAAACAACATAGGAACAGCAGAACACCCCAGAACGATTAAATTATCCAAAAATCTACCTCCTGACCAAAAACTGAAATATGTGGATTTGTTCAAAGAATTCCAAGATGTATTTGCCTGGAGTTACGAGGACTTGAAGTCCTATGACACTTCAGTATTCCAACATACCATTTCCCTAAAACCAAGTCAAAACCGTTCAAACAAAAACTCAGTAGAATCAACCCCATGCTTCTTCCTTTGATTGAAAAAGAAATAAAGAGAATGTTTGAAGCAGGTATCATTGCGCCCATTAGATTCTCTGAATGGGTGTCTAACTTAGTTCCGACTAGAAAGAAAACAGGAGAGGTAAGACTGTGTGTAGACTTGAGAAATTTAAACCAGGTCTCTCTAAAAGACCACTACCCGTTGCCCAAAATGGATCATATCTTGCAAAGAGTAGTGGGTTCCTCTAGAATTTCTTTACTAGACGGATTTTCAGGATTTAACCAAATCCTTGTTCACCCAAATGTCCAGGACAAAACAGCTTTTACCACACCCTGGGGAACATTCAAGTATGTTAAAATGCCTTTTGGGCTAAAAAACGTCGGTGCTGCCTTTCAAAGGGAAATGGATATTGCGTTTGCGAAGGAGATACATGATTTTCTCGTAGTTTACCTGGATGACTTGACCCCATTTTCCAAATCTGATCAAGAGCACCTTAAGCACTTAAGGGAAATTTTCATGACATGTAGGAAATACAACATTTCCTTGAACCCTAAGAAGTCCCTATTTTCCCTGGAGGAAGGCAAGCTTTTAGGGCATATAATATCAAAAGATGGGATCAGAATTGACCCGGAAAGAATTCAAGCTATCCTCCAAATCCCTTACCCAAGAAACATAAAAGAATTGCAAGCATTCCTCGGAAAGATCAACTTCCTGAGAAGATTTATCCCAAATCTAGCCGAGCTAGTAAGGCTATTGAGCAACATGCTTAAAAAGGACGCCAAGGTAAGATGGTCTCTTGAAGCCAAGCAGGCTTTCGAGAGTATAAAAACTGCCCTAACCCAAACACCCGTCCTTACCAGTCCTCAATTCGACAGGGATTTTATCATTTTTTCCTTCGCATCTGAACACACTATAGCTGTTGTCCTTCTGCAGAAAGATGATCAAGGCAACGAGAAGCCAATTGCTTTCTTCAGCTGAGCTTTGAGAGACGCACCCTTGAAATTTCAGATTATGGAGAAGCAAGCCTACGCCCTGGTCAAAGCCATCAAAGATTTCAGAATTTACATCCTATACTCCCATGTGATTGCCTATGGCCCTAATGCTGTTGTAAAAGATATACTAACCCAAGAGGGACTAGAAGGCAAAAGAGGCAAGTGGATTGTCAGCATCCTTGAATACAACATTGAGATAAATCCCACCAAGCTCATAAAAGGACAAGGATTAGCCAAGCTAATGTCCGAAACAAACTTCCAAGCATTAGACATTAATCAACTGGATGATGAACCAGAGCTGGCGACTCCACAGATCAGTGAAACCTTCATGCAATCCCCTTTGTATGCTGATATTTGCTTTGTATTGTTAAACCAGTGTGCTCCCCCAGGATTGTTTAGAACCAAGAAAAGATTTTTAAGGATGAAATCATCAAACTTCTGTGTCATAGATGGTGCTTTGTTTTGGAATAATCATGAAGGTATTTTGCTTAAATGTTTAACTATAGATGAAACTAACAACATCATGAAAGAATTTCATGTAGGGGACTGTGGAGGACACTTATATTTGAAGTCCACGGCAGACAAGATCTTACGGGCTAGTTATTACTGGCCCTCCTTATTTGTAGATGTAAAGAAGTTTATTGCCTCATGCCACAAATGCCAAATCTTTGAAGGAAAAAGAAAGTTACTGCCCTTGCCCCTTAGGCCCATTTCAACCGAGAAACCTTTTCAACAATGGGGTCTTGACTTCATTGGAGAAATCCATCCCTCTTCCTCAGGCCAACACAAATGGATTTTAACAGCCACAAATTATTTCACCAAGTGGATCGAAGCCATCCCATGTAGGCAAGCCAATGACTCCACCATTATCCAGTTCCTTGAGAGAAATATCCTTTCCAGATTCGGCTGCCCTGAGAAAATTATCATTGACAACGCCGCGGCTTTCAAATCCAAAAAAATCATCAACTTTTGCCATAAATACCACATTACCTTAGGTCACTCCACCGCTTATTACCCGCAAGGTAATGGCTTGGCCGAGTCTTCCAACAAAAGCCTCATCAATATCATAAAGAAGATGTTGGAAGAAAACAAAAAGAACTGGCACAAAAAGCTCACAAATGCTGTGTGGGAAAATAGACTTTCCACCAAAAAATCCATCGGGATGAGCCCTTATGAACTTGTATATGGCATGGAAGCCAAGTTCCCTTCATCTCTAGGCATACCTATGATCAAATTGTTGCAAGAAATTTAGGCTGAACTGAATGACATGCAGAGAAGAGTTAATCAAACCATTCACCTTCAGCAAACCAGAGAACAAGTCTTCAACAGAGCTCAGATACTACAAGAAAAATTCAAGAAAATATTTGATAAGAAGACCAAAGCAGAGGATTTTTGGGTAGGCAGCAAAGTTCTAAGATGGGATTCATGAAGAGAAGACAAGGGCAAACATGCAAAATTCGATTTTTTGTGGAAAGGTCCATACATTATTAGCGTTGTGCAAGGCAATAACACCTATTTTCTCAAATCTCCAGATGGCAGCACAGCTGAAGAAGGCCTAGTCAATGGCCAGATGCTGAAGCACTACAATGATCCTTTTGATTGAAAAAGCAGATGGTAGTTTATTTTGTACATAATTGTATATATCAATATTTTGATTTTTGTAAGAATCCATAATGCTAGAGCATGCAGAAGAAAGCAGGCGGAGCTTTACAATTTAACAGCAACAACTAAAGACTAAGGCATTCTGACCTGCTGTTCTTGGCTTCTCACAAGGAGAAACCATCCCCAAGTGGAGCCACTGTTAGCTTCCTGCTGCAGCAGGTTACTCATATTTCATTATTGACATTTTTACAGGCCAAATATGTCATACTTTGCATGCTGCAATTTTCCATATTTGCTTAACAGTCTCCAAGCGAAGAAGGCTACTCAGAGTTCATTTAATTGCCTTCCAAATTTTTGAGAAGTTATCCCAGTATCACCAATTTTCACTTAGAAGGAGGTCCAAACAGCTTAATCTTGGTCTCCTTAGGTTTAAATTTCCTGTTTTAGAATATAGAGAATGTAAATCTGTCCAAACAGCTTAATCTTGGCAAATTCTTAGATAGGTAGAGAAGCAAAGGAGCCCAACAGTTTAATCTGGGCCCTTGGATGAAATAAGGGTAGTCTGTAGATAGGAAAGCATGAAAAGAAAAAATAGAATAATGGGTCTACAAGTCTAAGTGCACCCAAATCAAAAGAAGAAAAGATGTTAGGTAAGTAGGCTGGGTAGGTAGTTTTGAGGTTGCTGAATCCTAAATTGCTGATCAGGTCCAGATTTCCAGGAGTCATCTTTACTCAGGACACAATCAGCAAGCAGTTCTATGCGAGAAGCTAAAAAACAGGTATAACTAACTCCCCTTCTCCACTTTCCCCCAATCATTAACTAACTTCCCCAAAAGAGGTCAAGATCTGCTTGATACCTCTTAAGTTTCATCATTTTCATAGCGTTTGCTTGGGTAAATATCCGCTTTACTCAAAGTTGTTCCATACTTTCTCTGAAGAATGGTTCTATCCCCTTGTAATAGTCTAAGGTCTCCTAAACTTAGCGTTTTCTTATCATCTCCATATTAACCACTAACATTATTATTTATCTCCCTATATTTTCCCATCCCCCTACTAATATTATGTAAATCATCCCCTATGTAAATATCCCTCCCCCTGGTTGAAAAATAACCATAAGTACCCCCGGGAATTGCTCAGATTACCTGAAACTTAGCAAGAAACCTCACGCCGCCCCTTCAAACCATCTTCCAAATACAATGGACTCCTTCCAGAGTATAAAATCCCTTTTGAGGTGATCGGACCCCTTCCGAAGCCTCAAGCGCCTTTCGCACCCACCTACTTACTCCTTTTCGACCGCAACAAACTCCTTGCCGACTTCCTTAACACTCCGCAGACCATAGAAAGCTAGATCACATCGCAAGATCGCAGTTTCCTCTCCATGCAAGTTATGACCCATTCGTCGCCACCCGACGCGATATCGCGATATTAAACAACTTGTTACATGGTCAATTCTCATGGAGGAAATGAGAGCAGATTATGAGGATACAAAGAGCAACACCTTCTTTAGAGCAACACCACAACAATTGGAAAGGGTAAAAGGGCTTTGTGACATAGTGGAAAGTAAAATTATGGAAACAAGGAAGTCTACCCCTCATAGCTATAAAGATGGAAGTGTTGTTTCTCCTAGCCTTCCACAACCTACAAGGGTTACACCACAATAATTGGAAGAAAAAAGAGAAAAAGGGCTTTGTTACAATTGTGATAGTAAATGCACTAAAGGTCATAAGTGAGCTGAGAAGAAATTATTTTACATAGAGGTTGAAGAGGAGGAAGAAAAAGATCAAGAAACATCAAAAGAAGAGGATATACCCCAGGACCCAACCCTAGAGATAAAAGAAATGAATCAGACCATATCTTCTAAAGCATTGGCAGGAATTACTACTCCTCAAACTATCAAGATAGAAGGACATATCAAAAAGAAAAATGTTCAAGAAGTGAAAGATCACATCGAGCATCAAGAAATGGAATTCCGACCATATCTTGTAAAGGATTGGAAGAAATTACCACTCCTCAAACTCTAAAGATAGAAGGACATATCAAGAAGAAAAAGGTTCAAGCAGTGAAACGTCACATCGAGCATCAACAACAAGTTCTCCAACTTTTAAAGGATAACGCCACTTTGGTGCAAAATCGAATGAAGCAACAGGTAGATCAACATCGTAGTGAAAAATGTTTTGATGTAGGTGATTGGGTATTTTAATTGCTACATCTCAAGCAAGCTATTTATGAGAAGGAAATGTTGGAAATACTACATGCACTTAAAAAATGGTGACCTTACCAAATGGGAAGACACTTCAAGGTAAAAATGGATCATGATATTCTTTAATACTTTTTAGAACAACTATTATCTTTAGAAGAACAGAAAAAACGTGTCACAAATATGTTGGGTTATGTCTTTGATATCATCTATAGAAAATGGAAGCAAAATTTTGTTACAGATGCACTCTCAAGAAAGGATGAGGATGTGGAAGCATTGTTTTGTGTTATTTCTATTATCCAACCAGATTGGATAAATGAAACAAGGGGTGAATGGAAGAAGGACGAAGAAGTATGGCCACTTATTCAAAATTTGCAAAAGATCCCAATTCAAACAATATTGCCAGAAATTCAAGAGGAAGGAAAAATCATATTGGAACTTGGAGCAGTCACAGAAACAAGAACTTGACAGCTATGAAATCAATCAATTTCAGAGTATCTCATCAAGTGAAAGAACTTACCCATTGAATATTCCACATCGAAGGACAAGAAGTTTATACAGAAACATCAAGAACTACTCAAGCATTGAGGACAACACTTTTTGAAGGAGAGGGGCATGTTAGGCCCCTATACTACTAGTGTAACCCATTATTATCATTAGTACAACCCCCTTATTATATTGATGTACCCATGTAGTGCCCATATTGTTACTATTGTGCCCCATAGAAGCCCACTATTGTTATTATTGTGCCCTTACATTATTATTGTTATGTCGGCTCTAATTATATTATGACCCGTTAGACTCCTATATATAGAAAGGAGGTCTTTTCATTTGTATCATCCAAGAATTGTTCATTTATGTAATGTAAAGGAGGTTGGCTCCTTGAAGAGGCTGAATTCTAAGGTGTTGATCTATCTTTTCTATCTTTTTGTGAGCTGGTTTCATAACGGGAGAGTCATATGAAGTTGTTGCATGACAACAAGGTGGTGAAAGGGCTTCAAGAACTAATAAATAAGTGTGTTGGTAAGGAAGGTGCTTCTGAAGGACACCGCACAGTCATAAAAATAGGAAATCACAAGACAAGAATAGGGTGCAAAATGAGGCTTACCACAAAATAGGAGACTATGAGATGGATCAAGTTATTTTGGATCTGGGGTCAGATGTGAATGTTTTTCCTAAATGGAAATGGGAAAGAATGGGGAGACCTACACTGTATTGGTCTCCAATTCAATTGAGAATGGAAAATCAACAAAATATTATCCCCATGGGGAGGTTTCATGGAGTGACCGTAGATATAAGAGGAGCCAGCGTGATCGCTTATTTTGAAGTAATTGAGATTGTTGATGACAACAATCCATACCCCACACTCCTGGGAATCGATTAGGCTATCAACATGAATGGGTAATCAATTTAAAGAAGCAAATGATGTCATATGAAAGGAAATCACTCTGCATAGTAGTCCTATTGGTCCTTACAGAAGGACCGTGCGACACTAAACTGGTTTGTGATTATGAGGAAAGCAATGATGATTTGGACTAGATCTATAAGGTAACAGCGTGAGATCAAGACTGGGTCAATCTAAAAACCGATGGATGAATTTCATGGGACCATGAAAGCTCCTGTACATCAGATTCAAATGAAGAACTGGAGCATTGGCAGAATAGGTTGCACAAAGTATCTACACTGCACTGTAATGGAATGACTAAATTCCTACATTGTGTATCATCTGAGGTAAGAGGTTTTCCTTATTATGATGGTATAATTGATGTAGATAGATTTCTGGATACATATGAAAGGGAAGTGCCTGAGAAGCATCGCTTCCAAGTGTTGGATTTGGTGCACCGCGCTACGCCCGCACGGTGGTGGGGTATGCACAAAGACAGTTTTGATGAATGGCGCAAGTAGAAAAGAATGATGAGATTGTGGTTTGGTCACCCGAAAGTCTGGCTAACTAAAACATATGATGGGAGAAATGATCTACATGATCATTTAGCAAAATGGACTAAGGCTTATGCAATAGAGCCACAACTAGAATGGGTGTCTATTTTCTGTCGCACTTTGGAAATCGTTCCTATGAATTGGTACAATGAAGTGGGACATCCTAAGAGAAGGATTTTTGATGAACTTCAGCTTTGAGGATGGGTTTGAAAGCATCAACAAAGCATTGCAAGAGATTAAGGCAATAGTCTTCAGAATACAGTGGGATCCTTTAGACTTGATTCACCCAGATTGAAGCACCCAACTGCACCATGCATTGGAGTGCTACAATGTGACTATTGAAGAAGATGATGAGGATCTGAGGATTATTAACATCCCAGAGGTAGAGAGCCACCATGAAGTTCAGGGACCGCAGATAGAGAATCTAGACATCATCGCACCATTAAATACTAGACAGGTGAACATTGGCACAGAGGCAGAGCCAAAATTTGTGAAGATTGGAGATTACTAGGATGACGCCATAGTAGATAAGGTTGTTGAGTTGCTCTGCGAATCCCAGGATTTGTTCCCTACCAAATTTTCAAACCTGAAAGGTATCATAAGGTACTTGGGCATAATGAAGATTACCTTGAAGTCGAATGTGAAGCTGACCAAGTAGAGACCATACCGCCTTAATCCCAAGTATAAAGAAAAGGTCCGCTTAGAGTTGGATAAGATGTTGGCAGCATGTATTATTGAATCTGTGGAGGAAAATATTGGGTGAGTCCAATGGTCATCCAAGAAAAGAAGAAGAATGTTTAGCATTTTCTTGACAAGCAGAGAAAAGAGGCCGAGGTGAATGCTTAGGTGGAAATGGAGCATGCCACAAAGCAACAGACTGAATGAGAAGAGCACGACTTCAAGTGCAGTGGTAAGTATCCTTCGACCCAAAAGAGGAGGAGGAACAGTTAGAGTAGGGTGGTGGTGGTTAGGAGGGGCAAAGCACTGCCTTCTAGATCAAATGGTATAGGGAACAAGGAAAGGAAGGGCCACGAAAGAAATCAAAAGTGACCAAGCCGTACTGGATCCAATTAGTCTGAATGATGGTGACCTTGATGAGATTGGTGACAAGGTACACAATACCACCGTAGAACTGCTGCAATAGTTCGAGCAATAGAAATAATAGGTGTTGAGTACCATTCAGAAGAATCTGTGTGAGCTACAGATTCAGACAAATAGCATCTAGGTAGGCACAGGGCAGATCAACGCTACATCACCAGGTTTGGCACCAGGGACCACTCAAGAAGTAGAGATGGTTCGATCACTAGATCTCAAGGAAGTCACACTCCCAGATGGATCTTTGAGCGTGGAAGCGGCTGATGACAAGGCCATCATGATTTCTTTAAAGAACATTAGCCTCAACCTAGTCATGCTCTTGAATGAATATCTTCACATGCTACAAGCAGGTGTGAGAATAGAGTTCTGGGCATGGGAGAAATGTGCGCTCAACCTCATTAGTGAGTATACAATGAAAAATGAATATATGTTTGCTGAGAATTTAGAGGCGCTAGAGACACATAAGAAAATTCAGGTGCAAAATGCCTAGCTTGCAGTCGCGGTGGCAAAAGAAAGCATAATAACACCTTAACTACATATACCAGAGAAATCATCATTGGAGACAAAGATTTGAAAGCTGGCTGTAGGTGTGCGTGATGCCAAGACAGAAGTGACTAGAGTTCAGTTTGAGTTGAACTTGAAAATCACATAATTGTAGTTGAAGTCACAACCTTCAACCTTGCCAGAGGTAAGGGAATAACGTGAAGTTGCTGTGAAAGATGGAGTCGTGTTAGTGGATGACGCGGTGGGGCACTGCACCATGCTATTTGAACAATCCATGGAGGTAGTAATGATTCTGCAGGAAGATCCCAACCTTCAGAGGTTAAATACTAAAGTCTGCGAGCTCTAGTAGCAATATGATGAAGTGAGGGTGACGACACACACCGTTGCTATAACCCAATGCCTTGCCAAGCTGCAGGAGGTGAAGCAACTACTTACAAAGGTGGAAGCATAGAAAGAGGTAGTCCTCAAGGCCAGACTGGGGCCTTGGTTGGATGAGGCCTACATTCTCTCTGCCAACATTCAGGAGAAATTGGCAAACTTACAGAGTACACAGCAAAAAATCAAGTAGGATTGTGCAAGGCCAGCCATAGAGTAACTGGTAGAGCAGATCAAATAAGAAGCCATGTATAGCATGGTTGAAGTAGTAGCTACACAAGTGGAGCTGGGGGATCTTCGCAGTAAGATCTCCGTGCCAGCTGAGTGACTCAAGGGTCAATTTTTGAGAAAAAGCTCAAGTTTTTTTGTATAAAGATGTAAAGTGTTCACAAATTGTGGTCATGGAGCACGTAGATAATTAAAGAGTTATAAAGGGTTTCACCCTTCTTTATGTAAGTTGATTTGGCTTTTTGAGGATATACCCATGGTCCATGGACCATGGAATTGTATAAATAGGTGTGTCTTAGGATGTCTAGAAGAGAAAATGAAGTTGGTATATGGGAGAAGTCTAAAGAATTAGCGAGGAAGAGTAGGAAGAAAGGCTCTATAGCTGTGTGTGCATAGGCCTAAAGTAGAGTTTGAAGCTCAGTGCGTGGACCCCTGTAGCGGAGTGCGTAGGGAAGTCTTGAGTCTGTAAGCTGAATTAAACATGAATAAAGAAGATTGTTGCAGATATACTTTTGTTTATCTCTTTACTTCTGTTTTATATGAATATGCTTTATGTTGTCATGAATGATGGGTTTATAAAATAGTAATGTATTGATTCACGACTTTACACGATTTATATTGTTACATGAATGCAATTAATGTTAACTATTTTCACGAAGATTATCTTGTTGTTTGTTAAAGTTATCGAACACTTAGGCCGATCTGACTAGTTATTGGGTTAAGGGTAATTCCTGAGGTGCATATGCAATAGATTAGCCTATTCAAGGTCCATGAAAGATAGTCATAGACCTTCGCAGAGGTCTAGAGGCCTAGTCAAGGAAGTTATATCGATAAGACTTTAAGGCTTATCAATCTACGCGAAGGAAGATTTAGGGCATAAAACGGCATCACGCTAATCTCTGGGTGTGGGAACTTGCTTTTAGCATCCCCCCATACTACTTCGGGTGAGACTTCAGTCTGCGCTCCATGGATTGATGCCAAAAGGGCCAGTAGTGTAGGGATTTGTTTGGCGCAACTAACTCTGAACCTGGGTCAAGATGCACTAAGCCAAAAACATCCAAACTATTGTACAATAACGCATATGGGGCTTGTATGTTGTTGCAAATGTGGTGAGTTGCTCATATTTTTGGATCAACATATGGACCTTTTCTTTCTCCAACTCTTCTTGTGGCTTCATCTTCTTTGGCAAGTGAAGTGGGGCCCCTTTTTACCACATTTTCCAATCTTGCAAATGGGCGATGGTAGAATGTATGTTCCCAAGAGTTTGAAAAAACTCTTTGTTCCACTCCTGTAAGCCATACATGGGGACAACTACTTTATGCATGGTGACAAACCTATCTTAGAGCTTTTGCATGGTAGTCTCAAGTGTTGATAATTTAAGGAGTATCTCTTTCCACATCTCTCCCATTATGGAAACTACACTTCACTCTCGAAGTTGTTTTTCCTCTTGTCTAGTAGCCTACAAGTTATTTCCATTTGTTCATTCTCGGCCAATAAGACCTTAACATTTGAGCTCATTGCTCCTGCATAGGCCAAGGTAGCATCGGAAAGAGAATTTGGATGCTTTCTAATTTCTTGCACTATCACCCTTCCTTGATGAATGTAGGTGATGTGTGATCATCTGGGAAGTGCTTCCTTCATGCCTTTACAATCCTCTTTTGAAGCTCATGAAATGATAGATTGAACACTTCCATGACTAGATCACCATCAATGAGAAAAATTTCTCCTTTCTCATTCGGGAATGGTTCTGAAATTGGAGGTGGTGGAGACTGACAGGTGACCTTTGGTGCTTGCAGCATATGGTTAGTGTCTTCATTTTGTGGCTCCTACTCCAACTCCATGTCTCTCACTTCAATCAATTACTCAATCTACTGAGAAAGTTCCCGGTCCTGCATCTACTCACCCTCTTCTTCCGTTGTCAGCTGTTCAAACTCCTCAACCTATATGGGCACTATTTTCTCTGTCATCACACCCCACCTTTATTCTTCTTTATATTTTTTCTTTCCTTCTCTTTCTCTCCTCCTCAACTCTTCTTCTTCCTTTAACTTCTTCTCTATCCCCCAAAATTTCAATTCTGCTTCTTGCAGCATTTTCTTTTCTCTCTTCCTTCGCTCTTCTCTCTTTATCTGCTACTCCCTCTTTGTCTCTGCTACCGAAGTTTCGTTCTCCATGATAGGATATTCCCTCATCTTGCAACTTTGATCTACCACTGGGTTCTTGTAAATCTTTCTCTTGCATTTTCTTATGTTGGATTGTTGCTTACTGTTGTTGTTGTTATCGCTTCTTGTCCTAGAGTTGTCTGCAGAACAACCTCTCCAAGTTTTTTCTATACTGATCAGCTCGTGTATTTTGGAGGCATTATAGTAGTTCCTCCAAGTGTTCTTCTCGTGCTAGTGAAATGTCCCATGGATCCATGGGAAGTACACCCTCGCACAATGGTCCTTACAAATACTGTGGGGATTATACAGATTGAATTCTTTGGTGTCGAACTCGAATCCTAGTGTCTCCCTAGCTTTGACATATGCATCCCTCAAGCTCTTAATCGCATACAAATTCATCCGAAAAGGAAGAGCGGTCCATGGTGCCTTCTTCTTCCTATGCATTCCTACTAAAAACCTTGTGGAGAGGTAATATGAGACCTCTTGCATGACCAATTTGGCAGTGGCATACCTTTTTAGAACATGCAATGGCCTCTCTCCACCACACATTCTAATGAATGTGGCACTTAGTGAGGCATACCAACCTACAATGTTCACTATCACCTCCATTTCTTCTTGGGACATCCAAGGTGGATCCTACTCAAAGATTAGCTTGTATAATGAATTGATGAAATGGTCAATTAGTTTTTCCAACACTCCTTGATAGCTGCAGTCGAAAAGTAACTTGCAATAAACATTGATGACAGTCTCCCTAGGTATCCATGTCTAGGTCATGCCAGGGAATTGTTGTTGTGCACAGATTGCATCAAGTAAGTATGCGCACATGTATAATCTCACTTGTTCATTCTTAGGCGGATTCGAGACATTAGTCACATGGATCTTCAACTAATGATCCAATGAGTCTAACCAGTTGAATTCCTTCCCATCATTCTCAAACTGGCCCTGCATGACTACCCAACCTTTAGGAAATGTTTATGTGTTCTATTAATCATACATTTTGCATGCAAAGATGATCAAGAACTGATCATATTTCTTGAGAGACTTTATCTTCTAAACATGATTTGGTGTTTGTGTGAACTTCTACAATTGTTTAACCCAATGCTTGGTGATGTCTCTAGTGTTCACAAAGTTGTGGGTAACATAGAAAAGTGTGTCTATGCACTTTACCAGCTGAGGTAAATGATACATCTACTAAACTTTATCCACCATGAAGGTGGCAAGCTCTATCTCACTGGCACTACTCAATGTCATAGTATTTGGATCTATGTGTGAGACTATCTAACTAATAATGTCCACACATGGGAAGATGGGGTACCTGCATGCAAGCTTGTCTAATCTTGATCAGTGGATGCTAAGGTAAACTTGTCAATCCTCTATGTCTTCCTTGAAGTC
Organism: Pinus taeda; assembly: GCA_000404065.3. Lineage (NCBI taxonomy): Eukaryota > Viridiplantae > Streptophyta > Pinopsida > Pinales > Pinaceae > Pinus > Pinus taeda. The sequence goes on from APFE031602907.1 coordinate 193,280, forward strand.
CTCTACAAAAGTATCATTGATTTGTTTCCATGTTAATGTCGTACCCTTCTCAATGAATAGTTGAGTGTCTACATAAACTGGTAGATTAACTAATGTTTTCTCAACTGATTCCCCAATATTCCTCTCAACAGTTTCCTTTGATGCAACTATCTTGGAGGGAATGTTAACTATAACTGCTAGAGAGATTCTCAACAACTATTATACTTAGATATAAAGAGGACACTCATGGAAAGAAAATGTTATTTTACAACCAAAAGCAACTTCAAGACAAGACCAAGCAACAAACCGGGATCATGATGGGACAGACTACATAATTCTAGATCACAAAGGTCACTGGATGCCTGCTATAATTTCACATTGCATAGTCCCAACAGTCAATGGGGAGGCTTGCTAACAGGAAACTTCCTAATGCGTAGTTCACTCTTGGGACAAGGCTAGGAGAGACTAAGAATTACATAGTCTCAGTGGCCAAGCTGGGAAGTTTGCTCTTGGAACTATGAGTGTGTAGTTGGAGCTAGGCTAGGACGACCTCTACGTAATTACAGAAGCCAAGGTAGAGGCCTGAAGCTATGATAATGTGTAGTGCATTCAAGGAAAAGTGAGATCCAGGTAAGGGAACCCCATATCTTCCCAAGGGGAGTGTGAAATTGAGGAAATTTAAAGAATGGTCTCCTTCTGAGTGTAGATATGACTAAGTGATGTTTCATGCAAGTCAAATAGGTGTAGGAATCAATCAAACTAAAGGAAAACAAGGTATGAAAAGGGAGTCGTTGCAACGATGACCGTTGGTGCAAAAAGGGGAAAATACATACGACACTTGGGAAATGAATACTAAAACTTGAAACAACACTTATACAAGCTAAAACAAGTTAAAATGACAAAATTCATTCAACAAAAGAAGTGAAACAACACTCTCACATGCTAAATAAGAAAAAGTGACAGAAAAAAGTAGCAAAAGACTAAAAAAGCAAAACTTAGTCAAAAAAGAGACGATGTTGGCGTCTTAGGTTCCTTGATATCCTCTAGAATGACAGAGCTCCAAGATCCAATGTGAAAATGAGCTTTGGTAGTGTCAACTAAATAGATTTGGTTAATTTAGGGTTTGATGTGAAGGCCAAAAATCAAGGAAAAAGTGACACTTGTTAGAAGTTTCCAAAATAACTCAAGTGCCTCCTTCAGGCTACTAAAAATAGATCCCTATTTTTTATGGATGTTTATTAGCATTTTTATTTTTTATTTTACAGGAAAAGCTTCCACGCATTGCCCAAGAAGATTGTGTAGTTTGGGGAGGAACCAGACAACTCTTTGGTTCATGCACTTGCTAGCTTTTGAGTCGAAAGGCTTCTGCGAAATTTCTGGGCTGAGTGGCTTTAGGCTATCTCTCATGCTCTACATAATTTCCCATCTGAAGGTTGGATTTCAACTGGCACTATGATATTCTTGAGCTCAAGACTCACTGTTAGCTTGGACTACATAATTCCCATGAGGAAGGTTGATTTCCATCAAGGATTGAACAGTTCTCGAAGGCAAGCCCGGAACTGGATGGAAACCAAGTCAAGAGATCGGCTTGTTGGTTAGACGGTAAACCAAGTAATAAAACACAAGCGAAGATGCGAAGGATGAGGCTCAATAAAAGCACAAGTACCTATATCAATGCAAGATGAGTTGTTGTGGTTTAGAAGGGAGGCTCCAAAACAAAGAATCGGAAAAAATTGGAGGGTGGTTGTAGCCGCTACAACATTGGCAACACACTGGTATAACTCTAGCTCTCTGTATGGACCTTGTCTCGTGCAAATCGAGTCTAACTCTTCTAGAAGTATTGTGTAGTTCTTTGATTATTATTGCTTCTTCACTAGCTTGAGTTAAATATGTAGTCCTTGCCATTATTTTTATCCATAACACACATTCCAAGCCAAGTCAAACTTATTTGTTTCGATTGGGGATGAGGGTTATATAAGTACACAATTAATATAGACTTTCAAAGTTTTAGTTTCATCTCTAGTGTTTCTCTGTTACTAGCAGGCCTGGATTGTGCCCCAATGGAGTCACTTTAGGAACATAAGCATTTCTCTACTACTACTGTGCGTAGACAGTACCCCGACGGAGTTACTTGCTTCACCTCTCTACATAGGAGGCCTTTCTCTTCTTTCACCTTTTATTTTATCTTCTATTTTTTCATTTTTCAAAGAACTATATATAGGCACTTATTTATTTCATGAGGTGGAAGAAGGATCCCAACTTATTAAGAGTAGAAGAGGTTATCCCTCTAGAGAAGGATATTTATATATACCTCTGACATACTTGTTAATTTTTCGCCCTCTCCTTACTCTACTTGATTGAGTTGACAAGGGTTAATTGAATATATAAAACCAATAAAAGTAGGCGATACAAGTTAAGAGTACAAGCATTACGATTTCACCATGACTCTCTCTGAAAGGAACATATTTTCCACTAGTGTATCATTGACTAGAAGAAATGCAAGATTCTCATAAGGAGAGGGAATAGAAAAATAACCAAGTGTTGATAGTTGTACAAGTTCCTCTTGAATTTCATCCTGCTTGTCTAAGAATCCACAGACGGTTTCATGTGAAACTAACCTACGAGTGTAGAAGCAAACAGACAAAGGAAAGAAGTAAGACAAATCAAAATAGAGTAAGAAAATCCAGAAAACAAACAAGAAATGAAAAACACTACTCCTACTCCTAACCTAAGAAGAGCATAGGCCAGCTCATGTGAAGTGATAATTCCAATGTAACCATTAGTGCATTGGTTGGCCCATGTAGGTGAAAACAAAATATTCAACAATGTAGACCAAAATGTTTGAAGCTTGAATGCATCCATAGAAAAGGAAATCACATGAATGGCATTGTGTCGATGTATGATGCTGTCCTGTCACATTGCGCATGGAAGTCTGAAGATATGTATGACAAGATAACTGGAATGTATGAAGTCAATAACCTAAATGAGATCATTACCTTGAAATATGAACTCAAGGAAGTCAAGATGAATAAAATGGAAACTATTAAATATTACATTATGAGGATCTCTCATCTTAGAGATCGATTGCAGAGAGTTGAAAAAATATACCTGATAAGGAATTGGTAATAGTGACTCTTAGAGGTCTCCTCTCTATTTCGGAAACCTTCATTACTACCATCAGCAACAACAATGTTCTTTTGACATATGATGAGATTGTGGGAAAAATTGCTCAAGAAGAATCAAGATTGATAGCAAGAGGAAGAATTCCAAAGCATGAAGAAGGAGAACCTACAACATACATCACTCATGGAAAAAGGAAGAAGAAAAGTGGAAGTTCTTCAAGGAAACCCCTCTTTCACAACTCAAAACGGAAGATTGAAAGATCGACATCTCATTTGAATGCTTCAATTGTCACAAGAAAAGTCATTATGCATGAGATTGTCCTAAGAATGGAAATATATCACGCTACAACTACAATATCAAAGGAATAAAAGACTATCAAAGAAAGAACCATGATAGAAGAGACGATAGAAGAAGAAGAGACTCCTCAAGCGACCATGGAGAACATTATCCTCCACAAAAGAAGAAATTGGTGCCTAGGTATGAAAGTAATACTACAAATAAATCTGAATACATTCTCATTTCTACTCTTACTGGTTCTTCTCCACTAGTTTTGTGGGATAACTGGCTAGCTGATAGTGGGGCCACTCATCATTTCTCTGGTTATAAAGAAGTCCTCTCTGATCTGGTAGAGAGGGAGACTAGGATAAGGATAACCCTTGGAGACAATTCTACTCGTCCTGTAAAAGGTTTTGAGTTCGTCAAGTTTCAATTAAATTCTGGGGAATCTATTCTACTAGATGATGTTATGTATGTACCCGGATTAATGAAGAATCTGGTATATGTATCTGCATTGGAAGAAAAAGGGATGAGGGTTGCCTGCATCGAAGGTAAAGTCATATCTTGGCCTACTGATTCATCTATGCAAGATGACTTTACTCTAGGATCGAGATTTGAAGGACTCTACAGAGTCACATGAAGACCTCTTCTTGCATTGGCTCATAATATAGATTACTTGAGCAAATTATGGCACCACAGATTGGCTCATCTTCACTATGATGCACTTCCAAAATTAAAGAAATTGGTCTATGGTATTCCCGATGTTTAGGTTCAACATGATGGATTCTTCCTAGGTTGTGCAAGTGGAAAGAAAGCAAGGGGACCATTTCCCTCCAGTAAGAATAAAGCTTATGACATTATTCATTTCAATCATTCTAAGATATGTGGTCAGATGCCTATGCATTCTGTTGGTGATCATCTCTACTACATTACCTTCATTGACGACTTCTCAAGAAACACATGGATATATTATCTTAAGCACAGGGATGAAGCCTTCAAAAATTTCAAGGAATTCAAAGCATTGATATAAAATCAATCAAGTAAGAGAATCAAAGTCTTTAGGTCTAACAATGGAGGAGAATACACGTCAAAAGAATCCATATCATCATGCAAGAAAGATTCAATAAAAAAGGAAATGATTGTACCATATACTCCTTAATATAACAATCTCTTTTGAAAGAAAGAACAGGTTTATATTAGAAGTTTCCCGAGCTATGCTCCATGATCAAAATATGCCAAAATTCCTCTGGGATGAAGCTACATCTACTGTGGTATATGTTTAGAATAGGGTGCCTCATCAAGTGTTTGAAAACAAGACTCGTGAAGAAATATTCATAGAGATCAAACCCGATATCAACCATTTTTATGTATATAGATGCCCAATATATTTTCACGTGCCAAAAGGAAAAAGAAACAAACCAAAGGCTACTGGTAGAAAAGGTACATTCATGGGTCATTGCGATAATTCTAAATCTTACATAATTTATATTCCTGGTCAGAGAAAGGTCGAAATTAGTTGAGATGTAACATTTGATGAAGATGCAGCTCTTGGAAAAGCAAGAGATCTTCCTCCACTTCCTCCTCCCAAGGAAGAGAAAGATGACTGGGATATTCTGGATGGTCCAAATGCCCCTGAACCTGATATGCTTGACAATCCCATAGAGCCTATGGATATGTTAGATCCTCCCTCAAGTGATCCTCCCTCTAATAAGAGATCACCATGGCTCTCCAACGCTTTATAGGACACTAAAAGGAATGTCCCTCTCTGTAGATCATTAAGAGAAAGGAAACAACCTTGCAGGTATTAGGGATATGTTGCTGCAATGAGTACTGTGATGCATGTCAAACCGTCCTCATTCAAAGAAGCAACAATATAACAAGTTTGGAAGGATGATATGGTTGAAGAATATGAATCAATCATGAAAAATGATGTCTAGGATATTGTACCTAGACCGAAAGGGAAGTCTGCTGTGACTTCAAAATGGTTGTTTAAAATCAAGCATGGAACTGATGGAAGCATCGAGAAATATAAAGCAAGGTTCGTGGCTTCTCCCAGAAAGAGGGAGAAGATTATGATGACATATTTTCTCCAGTAGCTCTATATAAAACCATCCACTCGACAGTTTCCCTTACTGCAAGTCAGGGATGGACTCTTCATCAAATGGATGTAAAGACTGCCTTCCTCCATGGGATATTACATGAAGAGGTATATGTTGAACAACCACAAGGATTTGAAGTGGAAGATTGGAAAACACATGTGTGCAAGGTGAAGAAGGCATTGTATGGTTTGAAACAAGCTCCCCAAGCTTGGTCCACACATATTGACAACTACTTAGTGAAATTGGGATTGGCAAGAAGCGATGCTAATACCAACCTCTACTTCAAGGTAATCCAAGGTATGCCATTAATTTTGGCTTTTTATGTTGACAATCTATTTTTGACAGGTAGTGAGCTTATGATGATCGAATGTAAGAGGAAGCTAGGTTTTGAGTTTGAAATGAAAGACCTTGGTCTTATGCACTATTTTTTGGGCCTTGAAGTGTGGCAAAAGCCTAGTGAAATTTTCCTCTTGAAAGGAAAATACATTGTAAAATTACTAGAAAGATTTGGAATGACTGGATGTGAATCCATGGTCACTCCTATGTAAATAAGTTTCAAGAAATTATGTGGAGATGTTGCAAGACCAGACATAGAAAATCCATCTTAGTATAGACAACTAATTGCAGCTTTGATGTTCCTTATGAATACCCATCCAGATATATTCTATGCGGTAAACACTCTGGGTCATTTTTTGATTGAGCCCCACCACTCACATTGGATAGATTCTAGACACATATTGAGATACTTTGATAATTCAATTACAATTGGCCTGAGATATTCACAGGAAATGTTCAACTTCATTGATATACTGATGCTGATTGGGCCAGAAATCTTTTCCACATGAAAAGTACATTTGGATGTTGTTCTATCCTTGGATATGCCATGACATCCTGGATGATAAGGAAACAAAATTTTGTAGCATTGAGCATAGCCGAAGAAGAATATATTTCCGCTAGCATGGTTAGTTGCGAGGGAGTATGGTTAAGAAATATCTTTGGAGAGATGTTTGAATTGGTCCTAGAAACCATAGTAATATACGGTGACAACAAGAGTGGGATCCATTTGGAAAAAAATCCTGTCTTCCATGATAAGTCCAAGAATATTGAAATATAATATCACTTCATTCGAGATATGGTGCAGAGAGGAGCCATCAATCTTCAACACATATCAACAGATGATCATATTGCAAATATTCTCACCAAGGCATTACCAAAAATAAATTTCTCATTGTTCAGAGAACATGTTGGACTGGTGGATGTAGCCCCTACAGATAAGGTGAAACACTGATCAAGGACACTGAGCATGCTCTTCCCACCTTGCTTGAGCTCCCAGGGTGAGTAATTAAGATATAGGGCTCCTAGGGTTGAGGGATCTCTGGACAACAGGGCGATACCCTATCTATTACCCAAGGTTGAAGAATGTTGCTCCCCTATCTTTATAGGGTTAGAGAATGCTACTCCCCTCTTAGTGTTTGCAGAGTATACCCGAGTTGGCATCATACCGTCAAGTAGGCTAGCTTGATGGGAACATGCTCCTCATTTTGGCCAACGACTTGAAAGTCTACTTGGGGTGCACAACCCGAGTTGATTATGATGCAGGTGTTCTACCATGGATGGGAATATTAGCAGGAAATAGGATGGGTTGAGATAACTTGCTATGATTTTGGCTTGAGAGTAAGCTCCTTGATGAAATTTCAGGGTTGAGGGTGTACTCCCCCGTGAGGAGAGTTATCCTATTGCTCAGAATGGGTGGAAGCTAATTATCCCCAACATGGTTCTGTGAATGCCTCTAAAATCATAGCACCAACATTTGGGATAACCACCTAGTCCAGACCTTAGTACAACTCCTTTTCTGTTTGGTATGGTGGCTCCGATTGGATATTATGGGACCGGTTTCCCAATAATGTATGGTTTGATGAATGAGTGTTTTAAATATATAACAAATATGATAGGTGATACTCTAAAATATATAGATATATCTATATAACCTGGGTAATCTCATAACAATGCAATTCCTGATGATTCCTAGCAGACAAATAATAATATAGATTATTTACTTATCCATAGAAAGATGCATTTAAATAATGATTACTTTGTTTAAGAAATTAAACAAAGTAATTGTGAAAACATATTGCATAACATACTAATATTTATTGCTGACATATATCTTTAATATAACAATCCTAAATCATTTAGAAGTGACATAATATAGAGTTGTCTGAAGCATGTGAGGATATCAACAATAGCAAATCAAATGGAATGCTAATTACATAGAAAGCAAGAAAAGAAGAACAGTGATAGAAATACCAAATGCATTTGAGTCTCGTTATGTAAGTAACACTCTAGTTCTACCTTCGTATTCTAGAAACTCCAAGGAGATACAAAAATGCAAGTCTTCATGAAGCTCTTTCACAAAAATCTGAAACCTTGATCCATGACTTATAAAAAATAAATTAAGAAGTGCAGAAGTGAAAAATTCTCAAGTCTATTTTTTTACAAATTGAGGACCCTTTGTGAAATAACATGAAAGGGTTTTTATAATAAAATTAAAACAAACTATTCACAAAAAGCGTTGAGAGTAGTTGGAACTGCCTACATTAAAATCTGGGATTTAAATTTCAAAAATAGTATTCTGATCGCCTTTGAAGAGATTCATCACATCTATTTCTTCTCATGTATCTGCAATTGACAAATTGAGAGCATGTTTTGAATTTTTGGAGGATGACTCATCCTCGAGTGTAGTTTTCCTGTGTATGTGGCATCTGAAAGCTCAGGCATCATCCAATCAACAACAATGGAAAGGCATTTGATGGTCATTTGTTGGTTGTGCGTCTTAACCAAAAAGGACCAATTAACATCCTAGTTAAGGCTTTGTACTCTGTTGAGTCGTTCATCTTTGGTGGCCAAATATTGCTTCCATTGATTTTATAACACTTTCACCTTTGTAAGATTTGTTGGGGAACATTAGAAATTAAATTGGATCCATCTAAATTATCATCCACTAACTCAATCATATTATTCATTATAGCCTTGGCCTTGGAGGTAGCTCTTTCTACCTTTATCAACTGTGTTTCCCATTCTGAAAACAATATTTCTTTATGCGACCCTTGAATTTTTGGTAGTTTAGTAGCTCTTCCTTCCTCTGTGCTTTGCGAGGAGAGGTAATTTGTGACCTTATCATCTGCATCCTCAAATTCTAATCTGGAATTAACTACTTGATCGACCAGTGATGTTTTTGTGATGCATAATGGGTCGATAAGAGATATTTTATGGAAAAGTAGATTCAGTTGTTGAGATAAGACTTTATTTTCCTCTAGGGCTTCCTTCTTAAATTCCTCAAGCTTTGGATAATCTCTGAACTATTCTATATAGAGTTGTAGCTGTGTAATTTTCTCCTCTTTAGCCTTAATTTCTTGTTGATGTGTCAATTGAAGTTGTTCGAGCTCTTGAGAATACTGTTGTTGTTTTTGGATGGGATGCTGGTCAATCTTCTGTTTCTTCAGGTTTAATTATACTTCAAGCTACTTGTTCTTTTGTTTTTATTATGACAACTGTTCCTCAAGCCGATTAATCTTCTGTTGTTCTACTGCTGTTTGTTCTTCAAGCTGATTAATCCTTTGATCCTTTCCTTCGATCAATTGGTTAAATTCAATTTCCTTATCAATTATAGCAATTGTGTATGCCCCCGCAAATTGAGATAATTTAGTCAAAAGCTCAGGAGGATTGACCTCTGAATCCTTCCATATAACATTCATAAATTCAAATTGAGGAGTTTTGGATGATGTCTGGTCTATTTTCCTCTTTTTCCTCATCCTCTTCACTACAACCCTGTATTTTGGGCTGTAAAATACATCCAAGGGTGGTATTTCCTCAATATTCAATGTAATTTCTCTTGAAGGACTTTCAGGGATTATTTCAATCTCTTTCTGAGCTATGTCTTTACTGGGTGTTCCTTTAATCACACTATCATGAATGTTGGGCCATTACGTTGTGGGTGATGCTGATGTGATAATGTTCTTGGGATCACTCTAGCTTTTGATCTATTGATCAAATTGCTCCCATTATTTAATCAAGATGGGGTCAATTTGAACATCTCTGCTAAGTGGTTCACTGGTCTTTTCACTTTTTTCACCTTCTCCGAAAATCTTTTCAAGAGTCTGCTCCCTGCTGTGCTCTGCTTGCTGAACAATAGGGGTAGTATTTAATAAATCCATAGGTACTATCAGTAACCTCCATGTCCTGTATTCCATGAATTTTTCCATATTCTCGGCTCCCAATTTGAATCTTACCAGATGACTTACTATTGAGAATAACTTCGCTGAAGTGAATAAGTCATCAAACTCATCATTCTCATGTATGAATTTACTAACTTTCACCTGAGTGGTGAAATTGAAAGCGACCTTGTTTGGATCATATTGTCTTTTAGGAAAATCGCTAGACTTAGATCATTTTTTTTTCTACTTCTTTCTCAGCATGTTTAAAATCACGCAATGTGTAAGTTCCATAGCAGAGGGGAAATGAAGGCCACACTTGTTTCTTAGACTCTTTAAGGTTTCTAGATATCCCTTTTTCCACTATCTAGTAGGCTATTTCTCTAGCTAATAGCTTATCTAGAATGTAGAGTGAAAGGACATGAGGATCTATAATACTGCCAAAAACCATAATATAAGTGAACTTCTACTACTCGATCCAACACCTAATTGTGGTTAAATCAATTCTAGTCTTGTTAGACAACCGAGGAGCAGGTTTATTAAAGATGGATTGATGGACATGTAAAATGAAACCATGGAAAATATTGTATAAATTATTCTTGTATTCAGACTTCCATAAGTACTTATGATAAATATGAATGGGGATTGGATCCTGAACAATTCATTTCAAACCTAGGATGGGAAAGTCGGAAATAAAATAGATTGCGTCCTTTATGTAAGCACTCATATAGAATGGGGGCACAACTTGGGTGGTGACAAATCTGTTCTTTCTATAATCTAGTATTTGACTGGCCATTTTATCCGATAAAATAATTTCCTAATCCATAACAAAGAATTTGATTGTTCCTTCTGTCATTGGAACCATTTCTATAGAAAATCTAGCAAAATCGGGGCTTCCAAAGAGCCTACATAACATAGCAGCAATATAACAATATGGAGATGATAAGGAGATCAAAAAGTACATACTAGAAGATTCATGTTTATGCTTGTTAGGAAAATGTCTCCACTATTTGATAGGGTCTGACTCTATTTGATTTTCCTTAGTGAAAGCTTCCAGGAATGATTTGTTGTAGTGTTGTTGGGGATCCAATAAGTGATACATTCTCTTGACACCTTTAGGTTTGAATGTCCCGAACATCCTTCCATCAGCTGTGAAGAAAGCTTTGTCTGTTATATTAATACTTTTGATTGCCCATCTCACTAGATCATTATATGGTAAAACTTTTGTACGAGATGCTATTCTATGGAGGAAGGAGTTGGCCAAATCACTTAGCGTGTTTTCTGTTTCATCAGTTCCATCAGTTGTTGATTCTTCTTATATCTCCTTTGGATTTTCTGCTTCAAGTAAAGAATATATGCCTTCCCACGAGATTTTACCAAGGCCTTGCCAGGTAGTATCTGAAATTAACACCAATTTTCCTTGTCCTTCTTCCACTATAATGGGGGCCTTTGTTTTTCAAGATTTCTTAGACATCTTGACCAACTATGTGATTCTAGATTAATGCTACAAAATGAGCAAGAGGAGCGTAATTGGAAAAAAAAAAATTGAGAGAAGATAATACACAAATTATAGACAAAAAGTAGTTATGCACATTAGATGCAAAAGATCTTACATTGTACGTAGCCATCACGGATGAAATCCTTAAAGGAATTAACCATCACTGCCCCTCAATGCTTTTACCGTAACTTCATAACGTGAAAATTTAATGCTGAAGTAATATATGTCACATCACAGGTTTTGTAACAATCCTTTTTTAGAACATGTGTCGTGACTCTGTGATTTGCGATTTAGCGATTGTATTATTTTAATATTTGTGGAACCATCACGTATCGCAAATCAGGAGTTAGAAGCACCACGCTCAAAAGGTTTCTTTGCACTGTTGCGATTACGATGAGTGTTGAGCTGGCATGGGGAGACAATGGATTTCAAGCTTTGAAAATCACGTTTTTTCTTTATAATTAATTTATCCCTATATCGCATGTATTCATAGTATCTATTACTCACTTTTATCGAGAGCACGATATGTGATAATTATGTCGCATCGCAACTTTTCAATAGAGTGTTTTGGATGCTTTCCTATGAAGCGGTGATATGCGATTGCGATAGCCTTATCACATCACAAGGTTTCAATGAAACACTATAAGTCATTCCTTGGGATTAATGATGTACAAGATGCGATAGTTATATCACATCATATATTTTATAAATGGCTTATTTTGATTAAAACTTTGTGATGAGGGTTTTCCTATGACTCTGATCGCATCACAACTTTCCAAATGGATGTTTATGGGATCTAAAGAATTTCGATTTGCGATGAGAGGTCCTAAATACTCATAAAGAATCTTTTATATGACCAATATAGAAAATCTATTTTATTCAAAAGTTTTATTTCTTTTTATATCCTAAAGGGGACCCATTTCTTATTTAGCATTTTAAGACTAATATTAAAAATTGAAATGGGGGGTTGTTGTATAGCATTACAAGTTCCAAGTTGAGATTTTCTCCCTGATGATGTAATCTTTGATGACGATTGATGAGGATACTCCAAGTAGCAGCCCAATGCCAGAGATTCCATACATCAGTCTGGTGGGTAGAGGGTGGTAGATTAAGCTCCATCCGATAACAAATTCTTCTTCTTATAGATCAGATAAAGTTTCAGTAATTGTAGTTGAGAAGAGATAGTCAAGCATGACAATAACTTGACAAGATAATATAAAGATAAGGGCAAGTGGAATTATCCCTAGTCGAGAGCGGGTGTTAATTTTTTCAACTGTGGTAAAATTCCACATTGGACAACTCAGATGACTAGGATGATGCTTGCATTAAATTCTTCTTTTCGAGAGGATCAAAATGGACCTAAATATCACTCGATTTGGTCAAGGAGAAGCTAATTTTTAAATTATTTTATTAATTCATTCATTATGGAATGGGTCGGCCCTAACCACTTGGGTAACTGCTTGGGTAATTCTTAACCCCAAGTAAACCCTCAAGACAATTTATAAAAAGAAGAAACCTCAAGCTAATTTGGACATACACTCGTGTTATGTTTTTATTCTTCTACTTTGTCTTGACTCGCATAGGTTTATTGGTGGAAGCCTCCATTGGGTCTGAGATCATAGGCGAAAGGTTCACTCTGAGTTAGTGTATTCTGGATCTCAGTCACTGGCATAGCTTTGAAGCTTTTCATCTATATTCATTGGTAGAGAGTGGGTAAGAGAGTGACTTTAGCTCTCTGGTCAATGGGAGGCAGTTTAGAGGGAGCAAATTTGCCTTTAGAAGGTTCTTCTCTTTGGTCACTGGTGTGAGGCAGCCCAAGGAGTGGTTTGATTTTTTGGTCGCTTAGATAGAACTGCATGAGTGTGATTTTTCCTTGATCAATCTCTCAGACAACTCGACAAGGGAGAGACTTTCGGTATTTATTTTTCATATCGATAGTCGCAAGCACAAAGACCTCCTAGGAGTGACTTTGTTATTATCATCGCCCACATACTGTCTTCATGAGTGCGACCCTGAAGTTTTCAGTTGCACACAGACAATGTTGGTGATAGTGACCTAGTTTAGATATGGGGTTTTTGCATCTCGTCATCAGTGATTTGTGGATCCGGGTTTCTCTATTGTAGATCGGTAGATCTGAGTATCTCTACTATTATAACAGATCTATAGATCTGTAAATTTGGTTTATTGTTTCCTACTATTGATTATGTGTATTGGGCTCATTGTACTCACTGCTATAACTTTTTATGATGATCTACTAAAGAAGAAGAAGATTTGAATCGGTTTCCCCCTTGTGGGTTTTTTCCCTAGTCTTGGACCAATCTGTTCTCTCTTATGGTTGTGTGATGTTGTCTTCTCTATCACTATTCCTATTGTTGATTCTTCAATTATGTTTATGATTGATTATACTACTAATAATTGGATGCATTGTTGACAAAAAGGATAAATTGGGCTAAAGTAATTGATACAACATTAAACAATCAAAAAATTTAACACCATGTTGTATAGGTTCTCCTTATACATGAGATGCTTAGTCATAGCCATGCTTCCAATGGGGGAAAGTATAGCTTAAGTCAAAAGGATAGCATAGGAAGTATTTCCTTTAATATTTAGGCTATAAGATATAAATTTCTTTTGTATCAACTCAATCTTCCTCCATGATTCTATAAGTATACTACATCCCCAATCCTTACATCCACATGGAATAATAGGGGTGGCGAGAGTCTCAACGATGAACATTTTAAACTCCTTATCCAAATATCTATCAACTTACGATTGTTTTCAAGCTCGTAATAAGGTTTCCAACATCCAATTATCCTTTTCTCAACGCTATATTCCAATTGAGCTGATGATGAATGTTGATTCCCAAATACTTGTATAAAGAAACTTTCTCAAAGTAGTTATTGTCAAAAATGAAATTATTAAAGTCAATATTTTTAGATTTAATTATCATCACTTTATACTTGCTGATGTTAACAATCATACCCATCTTGGAGCATTATTTTTGTAGGATTCTAGCTACTTGACAAGATCATCATGGCTCCTAGCTATTAGGTGTGGAGTCGGATTATCTTTTGTATTCAAAGGTATCATTGCATTGGACCCTAGTTCGTAATGGGGCGACAACCCTGACCATTTTTATGTGCTGCCAAGGGGTTCCATTGATAGCTAGAGTGCCATACATCTTGCAAAGAACTCTACATTTCATTCCAAAACTAAACATATAGATCTTAAGTACCATTTCATATGGTCAGTGTTGGAAGATGGACAGTTGAAGTTGGAAAATATACACACTAGCCAGAATCTTGCAGATATGTTAACAAAAGCTGTAACCAGGGAGAAAATGAGATTCTGCTCGGTTTCAATTGGTCTTCAAGTAGGATAATGAAGATGAGAAACAACCAGGTCCAAAGTGGATTCATTGTCCAACAAATGAAGTAGCAGTGGAGTTTCTATAATCAGTATCCAAGTGGGAGATTGTTGGGTGTGGAGCCTGATTATCTTCTTTATTTAAAGGTATCGCTACATTGCACCCCAATTTGTAATGGGGTGGTAATGTCACTCATTTTTTTGTGTCACCAGGGGGTGAGGACGATCCTTTAGATCCCCCCTGGTGGGGGATCGAGGGTAGTGCCCTCGAAGCTAAAAATAGATGTAAAATTGCCTTGTAGAATTTTGTAATTTTGTAGTCAATCTAGGTCATTCAGTAGGCAGAAATCTAACTGTAGAAGTTATGTTTAATTTATGGTTTTTTTCCCTAGAAGGCAACCCCTTACTATATATGAGGGAATTGTATTGCAGGTATGTAGATGTGCATTATGAGCGAGAAAGACAGAGGATATTGTGTGAGAGCAAAGAGGGAATTACAATGGATCTGTTGTAGGTTGTATCACTTCATTTTGCTGGATAATATAAAAGGAAGGACTAGTTGTTTCTCCATGGAGGTAGCCCAAATTGGGTGAACCACGTATGTCCGTGTCTCTCTTGTTTTATGTGTTTTATATGTTTATATTTATGCAATATTTTATGTGTTTCATTACTTTGTAATATATAATTTTCTAACTACTGGTATCAGAGCCAAAGGTCTATTTGGCTCATAAACTCGAAGGAGATAAGGGTT
This sequence comes from Pinus taeda, assembly GCA_000404065.3. Classification (NCBI taxonomy): domain Eukaryota; kingdom Viridiplantae; phylum Streptophyta; class Pinopsida; order Pinales; family Pinaceae; genus Pinus; species Pinus taeda. The sequence goes on from APFE031602907.1 coordinate 208,583, forward strand.
CCTGGTTCGAGTGGGAGCAATGGTGGAAGATGGTAGGTTGAGGGTTGAAAAATTTAGCAGATAAAACTGCAAGTTGTGGAAGACGTATATCGAAGATTACTTGTATCAAAAATATATGTACCTACCACTGAGTCGAAATACAAAGAAACCGATGAGTATGACAGACACAGAATGGGATATTCTTAAAAAAAGGGCACTTGGAACAATACAACTATGCCTAGCAACGTCGATAGCCTTTAATATTTAAAAGGAAACAACAACAGTGGGTTTAATTTCGGCATTGGACAAATTATATGAAAAACCCTCAGCCTCAAATGAGGTCTTTCTTATGAAGCATTTATTTATTATGAAGATGTTAGAAGGTGGATCTGTTGCTGATCATTTAAATGAATTTAATATAGATACCAGCCAATTATTTTCTGTAGTGGTAAATTTTGATGATGTAGTTAGGGCTCTGTTATTTCTATGCTCATTGCTAGAAAGTTGGAATGGTTTAGTTATGGCTATTAGTAACTTTATCTCTAGATCTAGTACTTTAAAGTTTGATGATTTTTTCAGTGCAATCCTTAGTGAGGAAAAGTGATGGAAAAGCTCCAGTGAGACATCAGGTAATACTTTGACTGCAGAGACTAGGGAAAGAAAAATGGAAAGAGGAAAGAGCCTAGGATATCACAATAAGTTAAGAAAATGAAGATCCAAGTCTAGATCAGTGATAGTGTGCTGGAAATGTGGGAAGAAAGGACACCTGAAGAAAGACTGCAAATCTCGGACGGGAAAAGAAGGAGACGCACAACAAGAAAACAATCATCAAGCGAATGTGATAGGTGATGTGTTGGAAGATGCTTTGATTCTTTCATTAGAAAATATTATTGATGCTTGGGTGGTAGATTTAGGGGCCTCATTCCATGCCACACTTGATAGGAAACATTTTCATCATTATGTTCAAGGAGATTTTGGACAGGTTCGATTGGGTGATGATAAACCTTGTTAAATCATTGGAATGGGTACAGTTTTCATAAAACAGCAGAACAGAAATCAATGGTTGTTAAAGGAGGTAAGGCATGTTCCATATTTGAAGAAAAATTTAATTTCAACGGGGGAGTTGGGAGGTGAAGGTTATGTAATTACTTTTATAAATAAAACCTAGAAGGTCACTAAAGGAGCCCTGGTAATAAAAAAAGGAGAAAAGGTTGGTACATTGTATTTATGCAACATTATTTTCAATTCTGTTAATTCTTTAACCTCTATAGGAGTAGATACGACATTGTGGCATCATAGGCTCGGGCACATGAGTGAGAAGGGGATGCAGATTCTTCACTCAAGAAATTTGTTGCCAGGTTTGAAGCATGTTTATTTGGAATTCTATGAGGATTATGTTTATGGAAAACAGAACAGAGTCAGATTCCTCAGATTTGGGAAAGAAAAGAAGAGAAAAAAATTAGATCTTGTGCATATAGATGTATGGGGACCTACTCAGGTATCATCTCTTAGTGGCTCTCATCATTACATTACTTTTATTGATGATGGAACCAAAAAAACCTGGATTTATTGTATTTGAAATAAATCTGATTTATTTGATACTTCCAAGAAATGGAAAGCTTTGGTTGAAAATGAGACAAGAAAAAGGTTCAAGTGTCTTAGATAAGACAACAAAGGTGAATATTGCAACAAAGATTTTGATAGGTATTATTCAGAGAATGGAATTTGTAGAGAGAAGATAATTCCAGGAACACCACAAGAAAATGGTGAGTCAGAAAGGATGAACAAGACAATCATGGAGCGTGCAAAGTGCATGAGATTGCATGCAAGATTTCATTTACAATTTTGGACAGATGCTATAGATACTATTGTTTATCTAATAAACAGAGGACCTTCAAGTTCCTTGGATGGTGGTATTCTAGAGGAGGCTTGCACAGACAAAAATGTAAACTACTCATTTTTAAATACTTTTGGTTGTGAAGTCTTTGTCCACATTAATAAAGAAAATAGAACAAATCTTGAGGAAAAATCAAAGAAACGTACCTTTATTGGATATGGTGTTAATTATTTTGGTTATAGCTTTTATGATTATGAAAAACACAAAATCATTAGGAGAAGAGATGTCATTTTCAATGAAAATGTTTTGTATAAGGATCAAATGCAGGAAAAGAAATAGGAAAAATAAAACAGAGAATACACAGTGCTTGATGAGATCACAAAAAAAGTGAAGGTGCTTGAAAATCATAATGATCAATAGCTAGAACAACAACAGCAACAACAACAACAACAAGCATCTCAAACACTTGAAGGTGGTATTATAAGATCTACCAGGATAAGTAGACCCCTTAATGATACTCTCCTTCATTATATTATGGATTGTTGACTGATTTTGGTGAGCCAGAATGTTATGAAGTAGTGCAGGTAAAAGCCAGGAAGAAGAAGTGGGAGCTATCCATGAAAGAAGAGATGGACTCCTTAGTACATAACCAAACTTGGGACTTAGTCAGGTTGCCTACAGGTAAAACAACATTGCAGAATAAATGGGCTTACAAGTCAAAGGAAGAAGATGGAGGTAGAAAAAGGTATAAAGTTAGACTTGTGGTGAAGGGGTTTGCACAGAAAAAGGGTATAGACATTGATGAGATATTTTCTCCTGTTGCTAAAATGACTTCAATTAGAACTATTTTAAGTTTAGTAGTAGCTGAAGATTTGCATCTTGAGCAGTTAGATGCAAAAACAACCTTTCTCCTTAGGGATTTGGAGGAAGAAATATATATGTAGCAGTCACAATGATATGAGGTAAAAGGGAAGGAGAAAATAGTATGCAGGTTGAAGAAGAGATTGTATGGCTTAAAACATGCTCTAAGGAAGTGGTATCAAAAATTTGAAGGGTTTATGTCTGAACAAGTTTACACTAGATGTCACTCTGATCATTATGTTTATCTCAAAAGAAAAAATGATGGAAGCTAAATTATATTGTTATTGTATGTAGATGACATGCTTGTTGTAGGTTCTAACATGTAGGAAATAAATGTGCTCAAAAGAAAATTGGAAAACTCATTTCCAATGAAGGATCTGGGTGCTACAAAACAAATCCTTGGTATGAGAATAACTAGAGACAGGAAGAATCACAAATTAAGATTGTCTTAGAGTGAGTACATACAAAATGTGTTGAAAATATTTAATATGTAGAATGTAAAACCAGTTAGTATACCTTTGGCTAGCCATTTGAAACTAAGTAAGGAGGTGTGTCCCAAGGCTTAGGAATAAATGGCTTATATGTCTAGAGTTACATATGCATCAGTAGTTGGAATCTTAATGTGTCCAATGGTCTGCAGAATGCCTGATATTGCACATGCAGTGGGAGTTATAAGAAGGTACATGAACAATCCAAGAAAAAAACATTGGATGGTAGTGAAGTGGATTCTAAGGTATTTGAGAGGTACCACAAATAAAGCATTATGATTTGGTGGTTCAAATATTTCTCTACAGGGATATGTTGATGCAGATATGGCGGGTTATAGAGATAATAGGAGGAGCACCACAAAGTATGTGTTTATTGTACGTGGAACAACTTTCAGCTTGGTTTCAAAGCTGTAAAGTGTTGTTGCACTCTCAATGATAGAAGAAGAGTATGTTGCTACTATAGATGTTAGTAAAGAAATGATATGGTTACAAAGGTTTCTAGATGAATTAGGTGAGAAGCAAGAGTTGGGAAAGTTATACAGTGACATCCAGAGTGCCATGCATCTTGCAAATAACTCTTCATTTCATTCCAAGACTAAACATATACATTGGAAGTACCATTTCATATGGTCAGTGTTGGAAGATGGACAATTAAAGCTAGAAAAGATACACACTAGCCAGAATCCTACATATATGTTAACAAGAGTCGTAACTAGGGAGAAAATGAGATTCTTCTTGGTTTTAGTTGGTCTTCAAGTATGATGATGAAGATGAGAAACATCTAGGTACAAAATGGATTCATTGTCTAACAAATGAAGCAGCGGTGGATTTGCTATAATCAGTCTCAAAGTAGGAGATTGTTGGGTGTGGAGCTTGATTATCTTCTTTATTCAAAGGCATCATTGTGTTGGACCCTAGTTCATAATGGGGCAAAAACGTTGCCCATTTTTTTGTACCACCAGGGGGGGTCTCGAGGGGGTCAATATGGGTCGTTCATTATGAGGAAATTTGATGGTAGAAGCTATGTTTAATTTAGGATCTTTTTCCCTAGAAGGAAACCCCTCGCTATATATGAGGGAATTGTATTGTGACTATGTAGATGTGTAATTGGAGCGAGAAAGAAAGAGGAGATTATGTGATAGAAAAGAGGGAATTACATCGGATATGTTGTAGATTGTATCTCTTCATTTTTATGCATAATGTAAAAGCAAGGACTGGTTGTTTCTCCATGGTCGTAGCCGAAATTTGGTGAACTACGTATATCAGTGTCTCTCTTGTTTTATGTGTTTTCTATGTTTATATTTCTTCCATATTTTATGTGCCATTGCTCTATAACATATAATTTTCTAACACTAGCTAAAAGAATGATATCATCAACATTAAGGAGAAGAGTAAGACCATACTAATGAGGCTTAGGCCATCAAATCTAGTAGCTTGAAAAAACTCTTCTAGCCCTTGTTTAACTCCAATATTGCAATTAATTTCTTCATACCAACCGTCGTGGCCCTAAAGCTTGGCAAATATATTATATTATATATATGTTTGTGTTAGAGGAATGAACAATTACATCAGGTTCATATTCATTTGAACACAATCATAATAAATTTGTGTATGCTTGTGTGTTAGAGGAATCATCTACCCAGTTTGGGTCGTATTCATGTGACTAGTACCACTATAACTTCTAGGTATAGCCTATGCCCCGATATTTATGGGTGGACATAGTTTTGATATGATTCATACTTACACAAGAACGCAAAATAATACATATATAAACATAAACACAAATCTGAAATAGAAATAAATCTTCTTTTCATTAATAACAAAGAACATAAAGATGCTTACAAGCATAATGGAAATAAACTAGCTCGGGCGCTATTAGCTTATCTATTAGAAGAGATGTGGTGGCTACATCTATCTAAACTTTGTTACAATGAGGCTCAAGGGCCTTTTTAATATTGAACAACAAAGGGGAACCATAAACAACCAAAAAAATAACCCTAAGAGATAAAATGGCAAGAGTTTGTGGGCCCTGTTGGGGATAATTAGGCAGCCAACTTCCCAGGCTCATAAGTTGGTCATATGACCTCGATTTGGTGTGTAACATACATCATTAGAAGTATATCTTTGAGTAATATAGGATTTTTGGTACGCATAGGCTTGTCCATGACTATGAGCCTATTGCAGACCTAAAAAGAATGATGTTTAGGAAGTCAAAACAACTCTCCATGTTCAGTACCTAAAAAATGCTAAAAATAGTAAATGCTGTTATAATCAAGGAAACTGATGAAACCAAATGGAGGTCTAGGTGGCATAGGCAGGTAGCTACCAATATCCACCTAGATCAGTCCTCCACTATTAGGAAGAAATGGTTCCCATTGCATGCAGAGCCTCCATGAGGTGAGGAAATTTTTGTTGAACCTGGTCCCTCGTGAACCACTTGCCCTAGTGAAGGAGTTGACCTACTTTGGAAACTTGATATAGTTGGATCCTCTACTGGTGATTTTTCTTGATATGTGTGTCCATGAACCTATTATTTGTGGCATGTTCGATGTAGCTTGAGTTTATCTATGTTGGTGTTAGATGCTAAAAGACGTTAGATGTGTCCAACAATTAGGAAACGTATGGTCACAGTGAGTCCACATTGGATACTAGGTGCATGAAAAGGAACGATGGAATGCTGAACTCAAAGGAATTACCCCCTACAACCTTGGGGATGGTGTACAACCCCTATCAGAGCTGGAAAAGCTTGTGGTGGGGCCCAATGAGGTGCTCCTTATGAAAATGTAACCAAACATTGTCACCTATGTATAATTTGTGTGGCACCCGATGTTGATGATGACGTTGCTTGTACTTAGCATTGACTTTGTCCAATATGTCATGAACCTACTGGAGGATGTGCTGAGTGTGCTCAATGAAGTTGTTAGCCATGTTAGCTTCATATTGGACATGAGCCGAATTTGCCTGAGTAGCTGCAAATGGTATGGCCACATCAATTGGACATAATGGTTGGAATCCCAACCCCACCTAAAATGGGTTGTGGGTATTTGAGCTATGGAAGGCTCTATTGTAGATGTGTTGGACATAGGGGGGGATTTCATTTGATGTGTGTGGATGCTTCAAGTTGTACATGCGTAGAATGTGCAAGATCATCATGTTGACGACCTCTGTTTGGCCATTAGTTTGGAGGTGAAAGTTCGTGGAATTACTAAGCTTGGTATCCAACATCGACCACAGGCTTGAACAAAATGTACTCAAGATCCTTCTATCTCGATCTGAGATAATGGATCGTGGGATCTGAAAGTGTACCCACACTTGTCTAAATAAGAGTTTAATAGTGACTTCTACTGTGATACTCTTCTTGGAGGCTGCTAGAATGACCATCTTAGAGAATATGTCGATGACCATGAAAACAAAGTCATTTCCATGCTTAGTAGAAGGAAGGCCTGACATGTAATCCATGGATATGGATTCCCAAGGTTGACTAGGAGTAGGAAGAGGAGTATATAGGCATTACTTCTTGATTTTTGGTTTAGCAATGGCAAAGGCAGTATAGGGTCTGATGTACTTCCCAACATCCTCTCTAAGATTCATCCAATAAAAATACTTTTGTAGGACTTCCACTATTTTCTCTATTCTAAAATGTACAAAAAATCGACTGTAGTGCGCCTCCCAAATCATCTGGGTACACCCACTTGAAGGAACACAAAGTGTCCCAGGTGGAATAACAGTGCACCTTGGAGGTGAGAATATGGAGTTTGCTTGCCTTCCATGAGCATCTGGTATGTGTTGTTGAATTCTGGATCACTATTGTAAAAATTAACCTAATCTGAACTCTTGTTTCCGCAAGAGTTGAGGATAGTGATCAACGCTATGACCAACGGTTGGGTGAGGAATTTTGGAACATTACTGGTGCTGCCCTTCTCATACTTGATGTTCAAGTGGAGCTATTGTAGGTATGTGGACCATTTCTTACGGTGATCATTTTGCAACTTTCCTTGTGCCTGTATGAACTGCAAGGGTTAGTGGTCTCTGTGGATGATCGTTTCCTTCTCTAGAATGTAATGCTCCCATTATTGGTAGGGCTGTATAATGGAATACCTCTCTTTTTCATAGATGGGATACTTTCAGACTATGTCTCAAAGTGTCTCACTGTGATATGCCATCAAATGCCCTTGTAGAGTAATAATTTCCTTGATAGCATAGTTGTAGGTATCCATCTCTATATCAAATGGTTGTTGTAGGTCTAGTAATGTAAGAAATGGTCTAGAGCAGAAGGGATGCTTCAACTCAACAAATGCCTTCTATTCAAATTCAAACCAAAATAAATTTTCTTTCGCTCCCCCCTTGCTGACTTGACTCAAAGGCTAAGCGAAATGAAAGAAACCCAACACGAACCTACGGTGGAAATTGGTAAGACCCAGAAATATGCATAGCTTTGTTAGAGTGGTTGTGGTTCACCAATCTCAAATAACTTGTATTTTGGATGGGTCCACCTATGCACCCCGCTCATCAAGGATGTACTACAGATATTGAACTTGGGCCATACCAAAAGTGAATTTCTCCAAATTGGCATACAAATTGTGTTGTCGCAGGGTTTGTAGGACTTACCGAATATGGTGTAGGTGCTCTTCCCAACTCTAGCTTAAGATCAGGATGTTGTCTAAACACACTATCAAAAATTTGTTCGTGAAGGGCTGCAAGATGTTTTCCATCAGCCTCATGAAGGTTGTAGGGGAATTCATCAACTCAAAAGGCATGATTATCCATTACAAAAGGCCCTCCTTGGATTTGAAGGTGGTCTTGCACACATCGGAGGGTTTGATTCACACCCTCTGATAACCAGAATTCAAATAAATCTTGGTGAAATATTTGTTCCCCTTGAGCTGGTCCAGAAGGTCATCAATTTGTGGGATTGGATACCTATTCTGGACAATGATCTTATTCAACACTCCATAGTCAATACAAGGTCTTCAAGTGTCATCTTTCTTATGTACCAATACGATAAGGCTCCCATAGGGTGGTGAACTTGGCATGATGTGCCTTTTCTACAACAACTCCTAAATATCCTTCTTAATTTCATCATTCTCTAGAATAGAACGTCGATATATTGGTCCCTTGTGTAGTGGTGCACTCAGGGTTAGATCGATTTAGTTCTTGACTTGATAGTGAAGGGGTACACCTATGGGTGAGGTGAATATTCCCTTGTACTCCTCCATGACCTTGTCCATTTCTTGTTGTTGTGTGGAGGAGCCCTATCTGGAGGCTATGGATGTGGCCAAAGTTTTGTTTTTGCCCAGAGGGTGAATCATAAGTAAGATAATTTTCCCAGTTTGGGAAATGATCTTACTACGTTGCTTCATAGAGATCAAAGAGATGGCGGTAGGTGGTGCTACCAATGATATCCTATATAACTTATTTATGAAATAAATAATAACAACGTGAGGCCTAAACTCATATACAATATGACACTTCCAAAGGTATGGTTGGCCTAATAATACATCCCAAAATTCAAGAGGAGCAACATCACACAGTACCTCATCCATGAAGGGCTTGATGCTATAGGGAAGGTAACATTGTTGGATGACGTGAAGATCTCGTCCTTGCTGTAGCCAACTAATGGTGTATGACTATAGGTGTAGTGTGGTTGGTAGGCCCAACCGCTACACAACCTCTGTTGAAATGGTTCTTTTGGCTTCAGTTGTCGACAATGAATTGCAGCGGAGAACCCTTCACCCACATTTGTGAGTGGAAGAGCTGCTCCACCTCCTCTATATATTTGGGCTAAATCTTATGGATCTTGGTGGTGGAAATTGTGGCACTAGGCTCCACATTAATAATATGCTTCCCTTTGTTATTCCCCTTGTGAGGTTTTGAATCAGAGTTAGAACATGCATCTTATTCGAAAGCCTTTAGCTTGGACACCAGTGACTTCTTGGTTTGACACTCACTTGTGTTTTGAGTGGGGCTCTTGTGGAACTCACACCATTTCCCTGTGTCCTTCTTTTTCTTCATGGTGTTGTTCTTTGCTTGTGGGTTCAACTAGTTTTCCTGGATCACCCCACCTTGGCTTTGTCCTTTTTCCTATGATTTGGGGGGTCCTTCCCTTGCTTCAGATTCGTAGATCCAAATTCTCGCTTCTTCTATTTAAATTTTTTCTTGACCTTGACATTGTATCAATAGGTGGCGCCAAGCGAGGAGATGTCCAGGAACTCCATCTCATCCTAGATGTACTTATGTAGAAAACTTTGATACTTGAGTACCAATTGCTACTCAAAATCCGTGACACCTGACTTCGTGCGAAGGGTACGACAAATATTTGTGAACTCTAACACGTCTTGGTCCCTTCCCTACCGCAACATGGTCTACTTTATGTAGTTATATTCATCTGATAGGGTAATATTTTTCCTTAATTCCATCTTGGAAATAATTCCAAGTGGGGGTTGTTAGTTCCAGTCTTTGCAGCCTATCACCAGGGATCAACATGAGCTCTTACTATGTCTGGTTTGGTTAGATGTTTTGCACATGATATTCAACACAAAACATGTGATAATTGTGTCCATCAGAATAAGCTCAGAAAAATATTTCCAACAGTATATCACACTCCCGTAACCAATTTCTAGATCAGAAGATATGATTGAAATGAATGAGTGATTCTTGGTTATGCATGTTTTGAAGTCAGTTGCTACACACAATGACAAGTTTAGTACAATATCAGTTTCTGAAATAATGGTAAGGAATTTTTCAAACGTGAAATAACATTTTGTCCATCACATACCAAGTAACAAAAACCTCCTTCAGTTTATGCACAGGTGCTACTATGTGGGAGATATGTAGTGATATTTGGAGCGTACATTAAAACAAAGCAAATTTTTCAAATTTTTTATTGTTTTAGTCATTTTAGTGCGATGCCATTTTACAACAGATGGAAAGTAATTTTGAAAAACCCAAGGAAATTTTTGTTAAACACAAGCCATATAACAAAAACCTCCTTTAGTTTATTCACAGGTGTCATGAATTGGGATATGTGACTAGATCTTTGCAACTCATTTTCACAGATTTAAATTTTTAATGATTTTTTGTTTTAGAGATGATTTTATGGCACATATTACGAGCAACTGGAAACAAATTTCCAAAATTCGAGAGCATGTTTTATCCAACATGATCTTATCTACAAAAACCTCTTTTAGTTTTGTAATAGGTGCTATGGTTTAGGAGATACGAGTTCATCTTCAACACCTATTTTCAAAAATTCGGTCCAAGTTTAATGTAACTGATTCTATTTTGAAGAAAATGGTTGAGCTCAATTACCTTAGTACAAGGATGAGCAAATGTATATATTTTTATGAATTTCATAGTGTAGGGGTTGGACTTTGGTAGAAGGTTGGACTCTTGTGGATGCATTGAGCACTATTGTACATCACTTCTGCAGTTTGGCAAGGAAATAAACTAGGGTTTTGCAGCATTTTGTGGTATTCTTGTGGTAATGTGATTTAGCATTGTTTTCTTCTCAATTATTCAGTGATATTATGTTTATGTGTGCCATCATCTCTCTCTTTCAGCATAACTAAATGAATCAAGTGAAAAAGGTATAATTCATTGATGTTTCAGTGCTCTGCCTTGGGGTTTATTTAGTTTTACATGTTTTCTACTATTTGAAGAGGACTCATGACATTTGCATGCCCTCTCCAGCTCCTCACTAGTCTTTAGACTCACCATTACACTCATTTCAAAGTGCTAAAACGCCTGCCTACCTCGCCCCACAGAAACCTTTGCAAATCTATGTTCATTTCCCAGACCCAAAGCTGCCTTCCTCATTCGATCCAGCACCCAACCATTAAATTCAATCAAATTCCTCTGAGCAAGCATACCTAGCCTAAAATTAGTTATTATATTAGTCATCTCAAGCCTTCTTTGATATATTTTCATTGATATTGACAAGGAGAGAGCCCTCTCTCGACCTGGTAGGGCTAGCTACTAGGTTAAGCGTGGTTTGATGTTACCCTAGACCTGCCTTTCTCAGCCTGAGGTAGATTTAGGCCCTAATAGGGTTGACTAAAAATAGTGAGGGTTCCATATTGTCCTTCTATTCACAGTAGGTTTTCCACTATTCCTTTGACATGAGGGGGAATTTTTAGGAGTAAAAAAGTAACATTTTCCCAGTTAGAAATCCATGAACCGAAAAATATCCTTCCAACATATTTAACCATGTATCTATGGCATATGCATCTATATGGCCTTCAAATATGGGAATTTCAAAGTTTAATTGTACCTTAAAGGGAGTGGGGCCTCTAGAGTGACCACTTGATCAAGATACGTCACTTGTGAGTAGCCACCAAAGAACTAGGCAAAGTTATCCATCATTGATTCGCTCTTTCACTCAAGGGTTTCCTCGAGATATATTTTGAAAGGATCTCTTACTCCCTCATATGTTTTTTATTTTTCCATGGGAGGCTATCAAGTTTTGTGAGGCTGGTCTTGAAAAGGTTCAACCAATTCGAGCCCTAACTCCTTATACCTTGTCTTCGTTGGGGAAATCCAAATCAAGAAAGAGAAAGGGAATATTGCTCTAATACCATTGATCTAGACTTACGCAGGAATGAAATGGAATACAAATATAAACATAAACAAAGAGATGTAATAGAAATAAATCTTCATTTCATTAATATCAAAGAATGTAAAGATGCTTACAAGTCGAATGGAAATAAACTAGCCTAGATGATGGTAACTTATATCTGAGAAGAGATGTGGTAGTTACATGCCTCTAAACTATGTTACGATGTGGCTCAAGCGAATTTTTATTATTAAACAAAAAATGGAAAGCATAAACAACCAAAACCCTAACCCTAGGAGATGGAACATCAGGAGTTTGTTGGCCCCTTTGGGGTTAGTTGGGCAACCAACTTCTAGGGGTCTTAACTTGGTAATATGATCTCCACTTGGTGTGTATGATACCTTGTTGGAAATATCTCTCTAAGTACTACATGATCTGCAACATGCATCAACCTAGGACTAGAGTCCTACCGCAAACCTAAAAAAACATCGTTTAGGGGGTCAAAACCACTCCGGAAGATCAAGACCTCAAAAACTGCTAAAAATAGTAAATGATACTATAATCAAGGAAAATGATGAAACCGACTGGAGTTTTAGGTGGAATAGGTAGGTGGCCACCAATATCCACCTAGATCATGATAATTGCTGGATTTGAATAAAAGAACTGATCACTTACATACATTTACATAACATGACCTTGGCATGTAAATTACTCCTAAAAGTTCGATTTATAGAAATAACCATCCTACATCCATCTTAGCTTTAGATCTATAAAGTGCCTAAAGGGATAAAATATCTTAAGGTGAAAACCTCTTTTTTTAGTGAAAATCCTAAGGAAAAGTTTTCACCTCAAGATATTTGATCCCTCTCAGTGGTTGATAGATCTAGAGTTAAGGTGGATCTAGGCTAGTTTTAAATTATATATAATTTCATTTTTTTCTTTTTCTTTTTTTTTGGTGGGTGGGGTGGGGGGTGGGGGGGGGTTACCACCAAAGGAATCAACAACTGGTTTAATATCATACTTTCATGACATGGGGTTGGCACTAGTTGTTACCACTATACCTATGGGGGCCTATGACGAATCTCTCTCTTTGTAGACTGGGTCGTGACTAGGGGATTGAACCTTGGATCTTTTGGTTTGCATGACTTCACATCATTTTGATGACCAATTGAGTTGCTGATAGCATGCACCTCTGGTGGCTTTCTATGTAAATCTAGGACTCTCCCCATAATAAATGAAGCAACTTAGCACCTTTGTAATTCATTAATTGAAATTTATAAAGAATCACATTCATATGTATAAATCCTTGGCTTGTGCACTTTCACTTGTAAATCAATTAAAACTTGTGTTCTATCTTCCATATACGTGTGCACATCGATCCCTGTCTCCTTTATTTCCTTATGAAGAAGAGTATTATTCTTCTAGGGAGTCGAAACCCCTCCTACTCTAATGCAATCTCCATTCCATTTAGTCTTCGTCTCCTTTAACCTTTCTTAAAAAGGAAATATGAGTCCCTTATGGAGTTTAGTTCTTCATGACGATCGGGGGAACTCTTCCTTTAAATTGCCTCTCTTATTTATCTAAAGAGAGTCCTAGAGCCAATATACATATGCTTCGTAGCTCTTGTGTGACACCAAGTATCATTACAATTTACCAGAGTCATATTTTTGTTGCACTGAGAACCTCACTCTATGCCTCTCAAGGTCCATCATTCACACCTTGAAACACTCATTTCCTTTTGTTTTGTTGAAACTTCATTTTCATTGCCAGGAATTTATTTTAAACTAAGCCTTGGACATTAAGTGTGCACAACTTTTATGGTCCCCACTGGAACTAAATGGTGGTCAGCCCTGAATTGAGGTTAGAGGTGAACTTATGCTTCCTCCACAAATATCTATGCCATGTTCCTGACTATTCTCTTGTCCGACCAACCAACTGGCTCACCAAAATGTTGGGGTCAGGATTAGTCTTGTCCTCCACTACTTGTTTTACTTTAAACCATAGCCCCACCCATAAATTTGCTACACTCAATTGTTGCATGATTTCCATACTCTTCTTTCAACATTGACATCTCTAGATACTATGCGAGGCTCATATCTATCCTCATCTAAAAATTACTCCCATTCGCAACCTCCACTTGAGCCTACTTGATGTTTTCTTTTGATTTGAAAACTTTCTAATCACAGAACCAATTATTAATTGTATTGGACACACATGATCTAGTGTAGAGGTTCCTCGCCTCCCTATAACTCCAATTCCTCTCTATACGAATTCTGAGTCACTTGCATGACATGAAAACAACCCCAATACACCATCAATTATTATGGTCCATGTTCCTTCTATGGCATTTTAGTGGTTTCCTCCTCTCTATTTTGAAACAATGAACTTCCTGCCTACATGCAAATTATGCCATAGTACTCAAAATGACTCGAAGTTACATTCAAATGACAATAACAAAATTTTCTTGTCTAATTTCTGTTCATATGCTACAAGTAATTTTTCCCACTGTCACATAGATCTAACCTTTTCAATCCTTACCATGCAACCTCACAATTACTCCATTTATGTATTAATTGAACAATGGCATAAACAATGCCCAAAAAAATCTCTTAGGATTTTGCAAGTAATTCAGAAACAAGAATAAGAGCACAAAATTCATGTGGATTCTATTAAAACATAATGGAAATATTTATAGAGGAAGTGAAAAATATCACTTCTCAAGCTACTCTTCTCACCTACTCTTATACATCCCTTATGTACATAAATATATATGCATAAAGAAATATCTACACAGTTTAAAAGAAGTTGGACACTTGTCCCAAGACTGCCTACCACCTAAGCTAGACAAATGTTAGTATTTACAAAGGCCCACCTGACCCAAATATCAACTACTCAAAATATCTTAACAACTTGATGATCTAGATTCCTCTATAATCAATATAGTTAGCTTTACAATAAAATTCTTGTAACTCCATTTTATACAAGTAAATTGAAGAAAATAAGACTTGCACCTAGAATTTACATGTCCCCTTTTTGGGGCCTAAACAAAATAATACAAATAATGTTAATTCTTTTGCATCAAACTCTCCGTGTCGAGAAAGTTTGACCTCCTGCTCAAATAATTAAATCCTTTAAGATCCCAAACAAAATTTTGTTGTTGTTCATGTGCATAACTGCCTTGTTCAACTCTAGTTTTATTCTGCAAAGGTCCCACACATAATTTTGTAAGATGCCACCCACTTTACTGGGAATATATTACACATTTAACTACTTGTTTTCATTGGATATTGTCCTCCTCTATTTTTACACTTCCATGGGTATATTTTGCATCAACATCTAGTCTTCATATTCCAGCTTGGTCCTACTGCCATCCTCTTCTAGCTCAAAATTTACATGTTGAATGTTTATCACCTAATTCATCAACTTCCCATCCAAGGCTTTCCACAAAAAATTTTAAAGTATCCATCAACCTTTATGAGAACCTCATTTAAATACTACTCTTCATTTTCATCAACTTCCTCCTGGAGGTTCTTCCAACCCATTTCAATCTCGTTCAATTCAACAACAACACCTTTACTTTAATACTTGTCCTCATTTACATCGATCACGGTCTCTCCCTGTATTGCATGAGAGAAATTTATCAATATTGATCTTCGCTGCTAAAAGAATGTCTTAGCTTGTATTGAGGACTTCCCTTCATCCATCATCCCAACTAGCTTTTCCTTGGGAAACTCAATACGTGCATTCACACACAAATCTTCAATTTTAAAAACATAATACTTCTTATATTCGGTCACTTCCATCAACACTTCTCCTTCATGTGAAAATTTCTTATTCTAATACTCCTTATGAGGCAATAGTGCATCCTCCTCCATTTCAAAAAAAAAAAAAAAAAAACTTTGTCCTTCTTGAGCGATTTGAAAAATCAAACCTTCATCCAAAGTGTTAATGGAAAACCCAGGTGATTGTCCATTTCCTGCAAAACTCAATGTTGCTTCATATGCTCTAGTTTAAATCTTTTGGTCACGATTCTCAATTGCTTCTCCATTATTTCCTCTTACAGTCTCCTCATCCTGTATTACAAATTGTGGTGTTCGTACCTCTTTCTAATCTACACATAAAAATAAATAATGAAATTTAAAAGAGTGAGGCTCGTGGGCCTCCACTAATGTTTCTGGCATATGTTGCAGATTTGGACCTATCCTGTAGTCCATGAGACCTTCAATTTGTCTCATTTTCTCAACCTCACTATCATCTCCACTGTAATTTATAATATCCTTCAAGTCTTTTTCTCTCCTTTCAACATTTATTTCCTTATCTACCATTGTGGCTCTCTTTGGCACTTATTTAAAACACTACTTCCCTACCCGCTATCGATTTTGAGACACAATCCTTGAGCCTTGTCCTCTCTGTTTGAAATTATATCTATGCCTATGGTCTACATACACATAAATTTCACTAGCTTTAAAAACAAAACTCCGTTTAGCCATCTTAGGTACTTGTGTTATCAACTCTCCTTGCTGACCCTCCTCCAATGCCTCACCAACATCTTCCATGAAACTTTCTCTACACTCCTTGAGACATTTGACTAGTGTTTCATCAAAATCCTTTATCGAATACTCCCTCTGCTTCTTTGTAATTTTCATGTAGTCCATGAGAATTTCATATGGTCTCTCATTATATTCTTCCTTGAGGATATCACCTCTCACTAGTTCACAAGTGTGAACTACTACAACCTTAAGCTCAACTTCTCTAAGGTATTCATGTCTTATTGAAGAATTCAACAAGTGCTTTGACTCCTTCCCTAGCCTCTTAGGGATCTTCTTCTTGAAACCCTCTCATTTGACAAGAAAATTGAACCTCCTCCTTAGGTTCAATATTTGTCTTTGGTATTCTTGTTCCAACATCATCTTCACTAAATTGAGCCTCTATTTCAGCTCAACTACCTCCTTATCAAATTCTTCTTGACTTAATTTCTTCCATGTGCCATTCCTTTTCACATTCTTATCTCCTCTAATATGGATTTTATTTGAACCCTGTTTATTCCCATTAGTAGCAATCTCTTTTCTTCCCTTCTTATGAGCTTTCACTTGCCCACCATGAAATGTGGAAAATCCCCTATAACAAGTCTCATCTATTTTCTTCTTACCTCAACACCTCACTTGATCTTGTCAATTGGTGTCCCTTGGTTCTCTCTTATGGAACCTCTTGAGCACTGCTTGCTCCTCTCTAATGTTTGCTGCACTTTTCTCATGACTAGAGAACTACTCTGGTTCTCTTCTCGTGAGGACCTCCTTGTCCCCTTCACTCTCCAACTACAACTAGGTCTTCTTCATTAGTAGCCTCTCATGTTTCAAGAGTTATTTTCCACTTCTCTGAGAACTCTGCTAATTATTTACAACTCTTTGTTGGATATAGTTATATCACCCACATCTCTTGCTTCTTGGAAAAATTTAAATGAAATAACAAACCAATTACCAGCTAGGGTTTCTTCTCAATATCTCTTCCTTGGTTGGGTTCTTTTTCCACTCCTTCCAACTTTTCTCTTTGTTGGAATTTCTTCATCTCTATTGCTTCCTCTTCTAATAAGTTCTCTTGATGTCTTCTCCTAGACTCATTCCTTCTTATAATTTGGTACCGTGTTCATCCTTTTGGGAAGCTTCATGTGTCTATTTTTTTCTTCTATGTCCTCTCCTTTCAACATTAAATTATAATTCAATATTAAATTAAACAAAGAATTTATTTCCTTTTGGTCCAACGTATTCTCCTCCTTGCTAGCTACAACATCTGTTGGTTGCAATATTTATATGATAATGCTTTGATACCACAATGATAAAAATATAACATATACTCACTGCAATATTTATATGATAATTATGTGATACCATAATGATAACTGTCTGCTCCAGTGGCCTGCTATGTTAACCAAAGACTCTCCTCACCTCCAATGCAATGCCCTAGTGCCTTCATATTTCCTTCATTTCCCTTTATAAATACTCACATTCATATGCATAAATCCCTAGCTTTTGCACTTTTAATTGTAAATAAATTAACACATCTGTTCTCTCTTCCTTCTTGGTTGACATGTGGACCCCTGTCTCTTTTATTTCATTAAGCAATGGAGTACTATTCTTCTAGGGAGTTGAAACACCTCCTGTTGTAACACAATCTCCATTCCATTCAATCCTCATCTCCTTTGACCTTTTTTACAAAGGAAATATTACTTCCTTATGGAACTTAGTTTGTCATAGAAATGGCATTGTGTCTTCCTTTAAACTACCTCCTTTATTTATCTAAATAGAGTCCTAGACCAAATATACATATACTTCTTGGGTCTTTTGCAACACTGGGCCTTGTGACAATTTATCATAATCGTTTTTTTGTTGAGTTGATAGCTTTTCTCTAGGCCTCTCATTGTCCACCAATTATGCCTTGAAACACCCTTTCCCTTTTGTTTTGTTGACACCTCATTTTTTGTTGCCATGACTTTCCTTTAAACTGAGCCTTGGAGATTATGTATGCACAACTTTTTTGGTCCCCACTAGAACCATGTGGTGGTCAGCCTTGACTTGAGGTTGGAGATAAACTTATGCTTCCTCCATGAATCTTTATGTCACATTCTCTACTGTTCCCACATTCGATGAGTTGAATGGCTCACCAAAAGGTTGGGGTTGGGATTGGTCTCGTCCTCCACTGCTTATTTTACTTTAAATCGTAGGCTCTTCCATAAGTTTTCTATGTCAAATTTATTGCATGATTTCCCCTCTGCTCTTTCAACATCAACATATCCAAACACTCCACAGTGCTCATATTCATCCTCACCTAAAACTGAATCTCATTCTCGAACTCCACTTGACCTTACTTGAATTTTTATTTTGGTTTGCATACTTTCCAATCACACAACAGGTTATTATTTGTGTTGGAAACTTTGAGATCCGGTGTAGAGGTTCCTCGATCCCTATAACCCCAATGCCTCTCTATAAGAGTTCTGAGCCACTTTCATGACATGCGAACAACTTTTCACTAGTTTCTTCCTCTCTATTTGGAAATAATGAAATTCTCTCCTGTATGAAAATTATACCATAGTGATCAAAAGGAGTAAAACTTCTCACACCCAAACCAAAGGAAAAATATTTTTTTGTTGAAATTCTATTCGTAGGCTACATGGTATTTTTTCCACTGTCACATATACTTAATCTCTTCGAGCCTTACCATGCAACCTTGTAGTTACTCCTTTTATGCATCAATCAAACAGTGGAATAAACAACACCAAAAACAATCACTCATGATTTTGCAAGTAATTTAGATAGAAGAATAAGAAAACAAATTTCATGCAGTTTCCATTAAAACATAAAGGAAATATTTACAAAAGAAATGCCAAACCTTGCATCCTAAGCTACTCTTCTCATCTACTCCTATACATCCCTTACATACATAAATCTATATGCATAAATAAATATCTACACAACTCAAAAGACATTGGACACCTGTCCCAAGACTGCCTACCACCTAAGGTAGAAAAATGTTAGTATTTACAAAGGCCCACCTAGCCCAAATATCAACTAATCAACATATATTAACAACATGATGATCTAGATTGCTCTAGAATCAAGACAACTAGATTTACATTAAAATCCCTATAACTCTAGTTTATACAATTAAATTGAAGAAAATAAGACCCACACCTAGAATTTACATGTTCTATTTCTAGGGTCTAAACAAAATAATACAATTGACGTTCATGTTCCTGCATCAATGGCCCCTTAGGACTATTTTTTTTTTCTAGTTTATCTCATTATTTTGTTTTATTTTATTTCTATTTGACCCACTCAAAATGTTTATATAAAATAAGATGATGATGATGATTAATGTCCTCTAAGATCGATATGGTCTATAGAACTTAAGAAAGAAGTGGTTAATGGGGATTATTTAAATTTTTATTTTTGTGATAAAAAAGGAGGGAAAGAATCATTCAGAGGTCATTGTAGTTTTGTTGATTGAACAAGTCGAGGAGGCTGGTAATGGGGAAAATGTTTTGGAAATGAGAGCGGATGTGAGTAATGGCTGGAAAATCCAAGAGAGTGATTTTCATCTTCGAATATATTAGTATTGCAAAGAAGGCATATTCTCTCATCAAGGTATCCTAGGAATATACTAACATTCAGTTTCACTCTGGAGTTCATGCGAATTAGTTCTAAGCCTCACCAGATTATTCTCTTCTTAGCACTGGTTAGTATAGAAAGGTAATTCTAGTTAACAAGTGTGGGGTTCATAACCTCCTTATAGTATCTCCACTTTTTTTTCCTCTCTAAATCCTTATCACTCCATAACTTATCCTTAATTTCGAAGTAATGACATTTTTAATATTACAAAAGGAATTTCTCTTTGAGTTATTCTTACATATAATTGATCTCAATGCTACAACAAATCATTCTTCCACACAAAGTTTTTTATTACATCAGGGCATCAAAAATGAGGTGTGTCTCTTTAATCGTAAATCTGCAGAACATTCTCTCATTTTGGAAAGAAAAGATGAAAGTAAAAAATAGGGTTACTAGAGCAGTGGTCACTAACAACTATAGGTAACATCATTCTTCCTTTGGTAGCTTCACCTAGTCAATATGGTCGACACCTTAGCAAATGGATGAAATAATATCAAAGGAACTATGTTTCAATTTTGACAACAAATACAATAAGGGGAATAAATACCACGAGAATAAATTATTCTACATAGACTCTAAAGAGGAAGAAGATCAAGAATTGGAACCATCATAAGATATATAGCTAGAAGAGACCACTCCAAAAATATATATTCACACATTGATCAATATCAATGCTCTAGAAGCCCTAAAGATAAAAGAAAATATAAAAATAAAAAGTAATATTGTTGATTGATTTATGTAGTAACCGTGATTTTATAGACTACAAGTTGGAAAAACATATTAATTGCATTGTATATCCAACACCAAAATTTCAAATAATTATTATATATAGAGGCACCATGAATTGTTCAAGGAAGTTTCATAGTATTAAGCTAAATATAGGTAAGTATTTATTAGATACTCCCATGATTACAATCCCAATGGGTGGTGCTGATGTTTTAATATGGTTCTAATGGTTATGTCAATCATTAGGAACCGTGGCCCTTAATTTTCAAGATATTTTTCATGATATTTTTCTTAGAAGGTAAGGAAATTAAGAATAGAAGCATCCCAGGAAAACTTTCTAAAGTGCTAAAATCGATTAGCATGGCAACATTACTAAAAAAGGTAAACGTTGTTGTACTTGCACAATTGTTTTCACTAGAAGTTCAAATATCTATATCCGCTTCTCCTAATTTGGATCTCCAAAGTATTTGAAGATATTCGTCAGTTTCTTACACTTGCTCAAGATCATGACCATGATGTTCATTTACAATTTGGAATTGTACCACCTAACATTAGGCCTTACACGTATCCATATGCACAAAAGAGTGAGATTGAGTGTATGGTTCAAGAAATTCTATGTGCCATTGTCATTCAACCAAACCAAAGTGCTTTCTCTTCACTAATCATGATGGTTATAAAAAAGTTGATTCATGGTGTATGTGTCAATATTGTAGGCAGTGTAAAAAAAATAAAATGATAAGTTTCTCATTACTGTTAGTCATTAATTATTAGAAAAAATTTCATGTATAAATTTTCATTACTAAGTTAGATATCCATTTAGGATATCATAAAATCAAAATGAGGAAAGAAGCCATTCCCAAAACATCCTTTAGAGGACATGAAGATCATTATGAGATTTTAATTATGCTATTTTGACTTATGCACTTTTAATAGTTCAAAACTTAAATAATTTTGTTTTCAAACACTTCCTTATAAAATTTGTTTAGTACCTTTTGATGACATATTAGCCTAAAAGAAATCTTTGGAAGAGTATCTACAACATGTTGACAAGGTCTTAACACTATTGGAAGAGAAAAAAACTATATGAAAACTTTTAGTGTGTTTCTTTGGGGTTTCAAAGTTATAATATTTAGGACATATTGTGTCCCATGAAGGTGTCAAAGTGGACCCTAACAAAGTTAAATATATGATGGAATGGCCAATCCTCAAGGCCTTGAAGAAGTAATAAATTACCACAAGTTTACCAAGAATTATAGTAAAATAGCAACACCTATATTAGAATTATTGAAGGAAGCGTTTCTTGGACTAAAAAGCAAGAAAATGTTAAGAAAAACTTAAAGAGGTTGTAAGTGCAACTCCAAACCTAGCCACACTAGAATTCACAAAAAAACTTCATCAGTTTGATACCACATGCCATGAAATTGGTGTAGCTTTTATGCAAAAAGGAAGGCCCCTTGCCTTAGAAATTACTAATATTATAGGAAAGAAGTTACTCAAACCTGTCTTTGAAAAATAAATGTTGATCATACAACATGAAATCAAGAAATTATGTCTATATAAAATAGGATGACACTTCAATGTCAAATAAAATGATGATAGTTTGATGTAATTCTTTGAATAATGATTCTATTCCAAAAAGAAACAAAAATCGGTTACAAAGATGTAATGAATTCAAAATTGTCTATAAGAAGTAAAATATAATGGCAAATGCGTTCACAAGGAATGAGGAAGACACAAAGGATTAATTATGTGTTATTTTCATTTTTAAATATAGGTGGAAGAATAAAGGATATAATGGATCTAATATGAGATGGAATGAAATATCATTTGACAACTATAGGGGGTTTTCCTTTAACTTTACCACAAATAGGTCTAAGTAACTAAGCTCTAAAATGTTCTTTACCTTTGAGACTCAACTTTTGGAATTGTTGAATGTGCTCTATAATTGGACCTTTTTGTTGAATATTTACCAATAGGTAAAATAATATATTTCTCTTAATATCCCCACAATGTGCTATAAATTCCTCTATAAGAGTAGAACAAGATAAAATAGACTTGTTTTTCCTTGCATAAATCCATTGACACCATACAAATTGATATTGTTTAAAAATCATAGATGAAATATTTGCCTTCTATATGCGATGCAGGAGCATCAACCTTGGGAAACTCATTTTTCCAAAACATCAAGTGGTTCATGAAATTCCTGAAGGGAATGAAATTTCCATCAATTGTAATTTGTATAATTTTAGAACACTAGATTTCTAGTGGTGGTGAAAGTGTGCATATTCTAGGAGAATCTAGATTGTTATTTATTTTTTTGAGATGGTGTTATTGGCCAAATGGGCCTTTGAAGAAACAACAAGTTCCCAACTAGTTTGTTAGGTAGTTTGGGTTGACATACATATGTCTCATTTGATTAAGTTCTTTTAGGATATTTTTTAATTAGTTAAATATTTATGCATGGGTACAGTTCAAAAGGCCAAGATTCCAATTGTCAGAGTCTAGCAATAAATCTTGTAAAGTGCAGAGGGACCATACATGGGGTTCATGTAAATTACTATAAATATTTTTCTAGGTAATGGAATGTCTCGTTTCTTTCCTCAACATGTGTTGTTGAAGCATGTGAGTATTTCTACTTCATATACAATCCATATAAGTCTCTAGGAGAGGAGTATACTAACTCAATGTTGATATAATGAGAGGTTTTCCTTTCAAACCATGGAAGTGTCTTAGGTGGGGAATATATATGATAGAGATCATGGGAGAGGAAACTTGAACAAAGGCTATTAAGTCCACTAGATTTCCAAATTCCCATCACACGAGCATAATAAGGGTTTTGACCATGATTGTTAATCTTTTGATGCCTCTTAGAGTTGTATGGATTGCCCAAGTTTCTCAAGAGAAGGGAGAGGATCGATTGAGGATGATTCCAATTGAGAAATGTATAGGGAGATTGCACTAAAATACATGCATATGTCAGTCCTATTGTATCACTTCCATGCTTGGGATGTAGTTCATAAACGATTGGATAAGTACTCCACCTCAAGTCATCTAAGTTATTTTTACATTCACCCTCTGAATTGAATCAAACACTGAGCTTTATTGATTTGAAATTTATGGAAGTGAGAGAGAGTGTATGCATTCAAGCCAAAGTGATTAAGGCATGTAGAGGTTTGTCATCAATATATGCGTAGGCAGGAGTTACCATTACTTGATGGGTTCTATCCTCCTATTGATCAATCAAAGGCCACCGTAGTATTATTATAGGTCTTCTAAGGAAGGAAACCTTGGAGTCCTTCAAATCTAGAGTTTCTAGTGCTTTTTTTTAACTTGGTTTCTAGCTTTTAAAGTGTATTCAGACCTCAAGTGATATCAGGGACAATTCCATCCATGCACAATCAACCATAATTACAGTATTCAGTCCTTTCAAAAAGTGTGAAACAATAAGGAATGAATGAAATTCCAAGTGAAGTTAAACATGGTGGAATTTAGGATCAAAATATAATTGGGACAAGAACAAAAAATACTAAAGGATTTTAAGCAAGAGTAGAGATCAGTAGACAAGTAGAGGTAGTACTACATAACATTAGCGGAATTTTGAGGTCTAAAATGGGCCTCCTAAGAAAAATGTATAACCAAAATAAAATTTATAAGAACCAATAGCATTCAAGATGATGATGTGAACCATGGGGGATGATTCACCATTTTTGGAGTAAAAAACTAAAAATAATAAATAATAATAAAATAATAAAACTACTTTTTCATCTCATATTTTCATCTTATCTCCCCAAGGTTTTACTCAAATTTTGAGTAGGAGTACTTTTTGGATGCAAAATTTAATTCCTCATCCAACGATTATGCATGTTGCATACTTTCAATGAACCCTGATACACAAAAAATGAGAAATACATGAAAAAATGTGATTGCAATCACATATTTCATGTATTTCTCATTTTTCATGTAGCAGGGTCTGTTGAAAGTATGCAACATGTGTACTCCTTGATTGAGCAATCAAATTCTTAATTCCAAAGGGTGTTGTTACTCGAAATTTGAGTAAACCCATAGAGAGATAAGTTGAAAATATGAGTTGAAAAAATAGTTTTTCCTTTTTTCCCTTTAAAATTTGATGATGTAATCTAATATTCCTTTATTATTTCCACTATTATTTTATAATTTCCTTAGGAGGCCAATTATAGACCTCAAAGTTCCCCTAATGATTGGGGACAATTGATGAGACAATAGAGCTTAGCGCATAAAGATTCCAACCAAACAAAGACTAGAGGATGACAGTTAGAGTACATCGAGAATAGGATAAGGAGAAGATTCCAACATTAAGGAGATCTGGAAGGTAAATATGGTCTTTTAAAATTTTATTCTAACATGGGGAAGAGGTTGAAAATTACAGGTACTAGTTATCATAGCGAGATAAGTTGTGGAAAATCTAAGAGAGAATGTGTAACTCTTAGAGGGAAAACAAGAAGCTGTTAGTAGGAGAATCCTCAGAGAAGAAGAAGTTATGGTAATTCTGAAAATAAGAGAACTAGGAATGTTCTCAAGGACTATGGTAGAAAGGAACCCTTGTAGTAGAGTGGTTTCACTTGAAGTTTCTAGCTGAGATTGGAAGGAGCGTAGGATAGAAGAAGTCCTTGTGAGAGAGTGATGGTAACAAATATGTCACTTTATACAATTCCGCGTGGACCTATGGGTTATGGGCCCATGTATACATGAGAAGCTTTATATTTAGTGGACTTCACAACATAACCCGACCAATCAACCAATGAAAAGTTAATACTGGAACCCAAATAAACTTAACCCTCTTTGATAACATGTTGGGTCTACCAGAAATGTTAACCCATGCACATATTTGAGCGTGATTACTGTCTGATCATTCAATAAATGAACGGCCTGATCTCTCTTAGCTTAAAATTATTTTTGATGATTTTCACAGGTCTGCTAGCCAAGATAACTTGCTTGCAAGTTTCCACGCAATCACTGTGGATCTTCTTCCATCAGACAGCTATGATGTTTCCTCTACCATTCCTCTTCCGTCGTTATTATCCATTGATCTGGCTGATCTGACAGTTCTCGTTCTTTTCTATTTTAATTCTTTCTATGCCATCGATCTTCCATTTTCAATGATGCGACTTAATCTCCACCGTTCTTTCGCCCTTCACTGTCTCTTTACAACCCTTTAGGAAGTTGAGAAAAAGCTCGCGTCCTTGACTATAGAAGATAGTTATTAATCTTTCTCTGTCTATTGTAGAAAAACAATCGCACTCGCTTCTGGCTGATCCCTTTGTCCATTCAAAAGGGAAATCCCGATGTCTACATCCTTATACACAGATTTTATTAGACAATTAAATACTAATTTTGTAAAGGAAATTCCATCAGTCATTCATGCTATTCAACACAAAAATTCCACAGTATTTCTCAAATTCACAATCAATGCACCATAAGGTTATTGAGACACATACAAACATAAATTCCTACACATGATATATATAAATCCACACTGTTTTGGTTTTTTTATAAAATATTTACAAGGAAAATAGTCACATTCAATTGTTTCACTTCTTTTCCATAGAATCCATCTACTACTCATCCTAACTCCTCACTCTTGCTCTTACTATCCTCTAGCTCTCTAACCCTTAGCTAGGCTCTAGCTAACCTTTGGATAACCTCCAGCTAACCTCTTGAATTATTCAAAAGATCACAATTTATACAAAAATAGATTCATGAACCAATTTAGTTCAAATCCAACAATCTCTCACTCTGTCCCAAAGTATCTCTCTAGCTCCACTCTTTTCTCAAACAAAAACCAAAATTAATCATTTAAATCCCTCAAGTCCTCACTCTTCCTAGGATTACTCAACTTTCTCTAAGATATCTACATTCACGAAATATTATCCATTAATCAAATTACATTCCAATCCTTTCAAAAATCAAAATAAACTTGGGAAAATAAATAAATAATTAAGGGAACCCACTCCCTTCAGTAAATGTGTGATAAGACTCTTAGGTCTTATAAAACTTGAATAATTCTCTTGCGTCAGACTCCTTTGGTTGAAATAATTCATGGACTCCTGTTCATGAGTCCTCCCACTTCCGCTGTTGTAAACATCATCAGATTTCATCTTCCAACTAGTTGTTTGACCTCTTTTAATTGCAGGTGCATTTACTACCTTGCATCTTTCTCCTAGATGCAAAATGTTGTGTTGTGGATGTCCTTTTGCACTAATTTCATAAGAATCTCTTTTTCATAAATTTTTTGTGTTGATATCTTGCATAAACAACTCCCGAAACAACATAAATTTATGCTCCTTTGTCTGTTGCTGTCTTGTCACCATCTTAATAAAATTGAGCTCCAAATTTATCTATTTTTTACTGTCTTGTACCTGACTGTATATTCTAATTTTTGACTCAATCACCAGCATCTTCTTTTTTCTATAAACCATTTCCATTATGTTGTCCTATATATCCTTCCATCTTTCCTTGACTTGCTGACCTTGACAATTTCTCATGCTCATCACCTTTGTAATTTTCATCATCCACCTATCTAATATCTTGATTAGAATCCTCTCAATTTCAAAAGAAGATTGTTTATTGTTTAATACAAGAACATATAACCTTTCAACCACATATTATCCATCAGTTGCAAATATTTTAGTTATTGAACTTGGTCCAATTGCCTCCATATTCATAATAAATTTAACTAAATTGTTCATCCCAATTTTCAATTGCAAATTCAAAATAAACTCTCAATATTCAAATCTTCTTTGGATTAAAAACAAAATTTGTTTATGTACTGTACTTTCACATCCTCTGTAATTTTCTTTCTCTTCGGAAATGAATTGTTTAAGAGTTACGCCAACTCTCATTCATCCAGAACTTTTGAGTCAACTAGTTGCTTACCCTCATCTTCTTATTTCTGTAAGGAAAACTGACTTTTTGCATTTCTAGAACTTACATACTAATTTATGTTTTCTTGTGCAAACATCTCTCCAAGAGCAATTTGTCCTTTATCCTGAAAACCACATTCAACAATTAATAATTCAAAATCAGAAAACACATTACATGTTCCATTAATTCTACTCCATAAATTTCTCTGATTTGTCATCTTCTTGATGCACGTATGACATGTCAAACTTGTCATATCCTCCTCCATATTGTCTTATTTTGAAATAGCCTTCTTTGTTTCTACTTTGCCCTGAATGCTGTCTAATTTTTGAATTATGTTATATGCTCTTCTCTTTGGCCTTCCTTCCTTCCACACTTCTTTTCATTCTTCCTATTTATTCCCTACAAATCTGTATGCCACTACACTGCCTTTTCCATGCCCCTTCCTCTTCAACCAAAATCTGCTAATCTCTAATTTTAGAACCTAAAGTTCTATTTGTTTCTATACAGGAAAAAAAATCACCATATAGAATAGATTATCCATTCCATTGTAGAGTCCCTTTTACAAAAATAAAAATTATTGTCAACACCATGAATATCACATTCCATTGAACTCCTTTGCTGCTCACTGCAAATGCATAGTTCATGAAAACATCCTTGTCTTCATCCTCTGAGATTTTTGTCTCTTTCCAAGTTACTAATTACCTTCACCGTTACTTTTTTGCAATTTGTACAAATAACATTGTCTTCAATTTTTTGCTGTGCATCAGTCTCTACCAACCTCTCTTTAAGTTCTGGATTGTCCTCTTTTCCTTTCTTCTTCACAGCCTTTAATGGATTAACTGTTCTTCCCTGGACTGAATTCTCCTTATAAATTTTTGTTTTGTCATCTTCCATAGTATAATCATTAGTAAGAGTCCTTTCCATTAATGTTCCATTATGTCCTTCAAAGACAATTTCTTATCCATTAACTATCAATACAAGTTCATAATTTTTAAATAAAAATTGAAGAGATAATTCCATTACCTCAAGTGTTTGTACTGCACATACGCTCTTGCTTACTCCTATCATAAGGTTATCTTCATATGTCTCTTCTACTTCTCCTTTTGCAATCTGCAATTTCCTTTTGTCTTCAAGTTGTTTGCCATCTTTTTGCCAAGTCATACTAGATTCACCATCCTCAGCCTCCTTAGTATTCTTCAACGTTTGTGCATCTTTAGTGTCTTTGAATACATTTTCAATCAAGAACTATTCTATTACAACCATCTCTTCTAATATAGGTTTTAACCCCGTAGAGAAATTATCTGCATATGAATTCTAGAACACATAAAATAAACAATGCGAGACCATAACACATAAAACACATATACACAAAGATTTTCCCCTAGATCCAAAAATGGGACTACCAGCTTGATTTTTCATTATGTTCCTTTCAATGTTATAATACATATTTATACATGTCTAAGCATCCAATACCATGGACTAAAAACCATCGCGTCCAAAAGCACGTGCGAAAATCATGCATAAAACCATAGGTGGGTCTGCCCAACCTAACATAGGTTCCAAAACCAAAATTTTCTGTGGGCGCTTTTCTGGACCCCATCGAGTTTGGTTACCTGCACCCCTAAAACCCCCTATGACCTCCCCACTATGCAATCGAAGCAACGAAGGGGGGGCAGAGCCCCCCGTCTAACCCCCCAGTTAACTATGTGGGCTAGTCGTGGAAAGAATATAACACAACCCAACATTATCCCACTTGTTGTTTTCTTTCCACAAGTGGCCACAAGAGAGCTTAGTCATTTATCCAGCCCTGGAATGCCCATTGTTTCTCTACACCAAGATAAATTCTCAGAGCTCACAGATTTTGTCAATGCATTTGCAGTATTTTTCAAAGTGTCCACCTTTACCAGCAACACCTTTTTGTCTTCTATCATATGCCTCACAAAGTGATACTGAACATCAATGTGCCTTTTCTTTGAATGATATGCAGGGCTCTTTGCCAAGAAAATTGCACTTTGGCTGTCATAGTCTATCCTTATAGCTCCTTGTACTAACCCCATACTTGGACACAATCTCTTCAACCAAACTGATTCCTTGCTTGCATCAGTGGCTGCCATGTATTCTACCTCTGTAGTTGATAGTGCCACTACAGATTGTTTCTTACTCATCCAATTGAGTGCACCTCCAAATAGGTTAAACACATACCCACTTGTAGATCTTCTCTGATCTAGATATCTAGCCTAGTTTGCAGCAATAAAGCCATAGATATCCAACACTCTGTCCAATCTTGGTCTTCATCATGGAAAACCTCACTACCTTGTGTCAATTGAGGAGATAAATAATCAGATGAAAAAGCAAGAGAATGTGGAGTGTCTCTGACGTATGTGGACGTGTTGTGAATGGTAGGATACACGAGCCAGTGGGGTAAAGAGGAAGTTTCGATGTGAATGTCTTCTTTGATTGGACCACATTCCAGATTTGTGTGAGAGTATTCAAGAGAAAACGAAAGATCACATGATGTGCTTGGGCATTCGTCATGAAATATGGAAGCATGGGAGTGATGACTGCCAAATACTAGGGGTTTATCGAAGGAATTAATTGTACAAGATGTTCCACTAAGATTAAGAGATTGAGAATCATTCAAGAATGGAAGTTCCTTGTTTTGATGTGCTCAATTTTGAAATGGGGAGGGAAGATTGATAGTGTCCTCAACTATTTCTCCTCTGCCTGTGTAATGTGAGTACCTCGAGCTTGATTCCAATTTGAGCGAGAAACTTAAGAATCAAGAGAATGTGAACAACTAGATAGTGCAACAGATTGATCAAGCGAGTCATGGTATAAGGAGTAATGGCTTGTAGATAATGGAGGATGGCAGACATGCAAATAAGATTTGAGACTTGAGTTATGAATGGTGACATCCTCTTGCAAAGTGGAGGAGTAAGTCTTCGCTATAGCATTTCTGAGACATTCTGGAACTTCCTCCATAGAAGCAAAAGATAGATGAGAAGATGGGCTACAAACATGCTATGCAGATTTCTTATCTTTGCAATCACTAAAAGGGACACCCTGATCAAGACCGAAAAAGGAAGAGGACAACGAACAAATGGGGTGTTGGCATCCTTCTCTGCAATTTGAGGTGCCTCATGATTCGCAAGAGTTAGGAAAACTGAAAAGACGAGAGGTTCAGGTTCACTGTATGAAGAGACATGAGCCACGTGCTCAAACTCTTGTTTCAAGAAATCCCAGTTCAAATGCTCTTCCGAAATTTCACAGCAAAGGTGAAGGAATCAATTAGAAAAATCCTCAAATGATTCATTAGGCTCCATTCTTAATAGGTTGATCATTCCACAAACATATCGGTATTTATACATACTGAAGGCTTGATGGAGCTCCCTAAGTAAAGGGTGAAGGAGGTGGCAAGGTATGACACCACCAATTAGCATGAACTTCAAGGGTGAGGAAGTAATTCACACAAGATGAATCTTCATTATCGATTTCATAAGGGACAAAATTGAAGAAAATCATAAATGTGCTTGGTTATGAACGTTTTTTCCTCACCATCAAACTTTAACTAGGACAAGTGA
Source organism: Pinus taeda (assembly GCA_000404065.3). Classification (NCBI taxonomy): domain Eukaryota; kingdom Viridiplantae; phylum Streptophyta; class Pinopsida; order Pinales; family Pinaceae; genus Pinus; species Pinus taeda. The sequence goes on from APFE031602907.1 coordinate 239,668, forward strand.
TCGAGAAGATCATCAAGGGGTGAAAATTGATCACGGGGAAATTGGAGAAACACCTCGAGAGTATGATTTGTGTATGAGCCATTTTAGATAAAAGATTTAAACCAAATACAATAGGCTCAGCTTTTCATTTGATCCTCCTTCTAGGACCATTTTGTTGATGGTGCTAGAAATCCATCAACCAAGGGGATCTCCTTGATGTGAAGTCCCAACTAGACCTCACACTGTTTGGTGTAGGAGTCCCATTAGGTATGAAGGCCTGGTTTCCATATACTTGGAGATCTCCCTTGGCTCTAACTATTAGCACATAAGAGTATTACACTGGTATATTTAAATAATAAGGTACGTGTACCTAGTGAGTGTGTAATGTAACTATGTCAAGGTTCCCTTACTGCAAAGGGGGGGATTAAAGCGAGCCTCTAAGTGAGAGGTAGTAATACCACCCAGGAAGAAACACAGGTGAACCAGAAAGGGTCTGTCCAGCATTCAGCAGAATAGTCCACAATGGACACGAAAAGTCATTAAAATGTAATTGCAAGGGAAAACACGTACACTATCTAGCAAAGTAATACACATAGAGGTGATGGTCATTATAACGATTAAATAAGATTGATCTATCTAATGTCCTGTGGAGTAGTCCATAAGGACAAGAGAACAATGAAAAAAATTACAACACATCTTCAACAATGTAAGTACTAAAACAACCAAAGTAGTTCAACTACCTTAGTACAGCTTAAGGAACCATGCATTACACATTTTTAAAGAGTAGTCTTACAAACATCTACAAAACATGCGTGAAAATGTGTTGGCCTTAACAGGCTTCCAAATTAAGCAAAAGTCCCAAGACACATTTGTACACCATACATCACTAGTCCCAGTTGTGGGACATTGGAGCCACTCCTAGCTCCTCAAAGAACAAACTGCAGACTCTCAAGGCTATGTGGGAGGACCCAAGGTGGAAATTCCTTTGCTCATACAATGAGGGGGTATATATAACCAAGGGTGATATTTGACCCTTATGACTCTTGGACTACCCTCATGACCATTGAACTTCATATGAAGTTTCAACTGACATGACTCTTCAACTTCTTCTGTGTGTCCAATGGACTTTTACTTTACATTACATTCAGCTACAACAGATATGGCCCATATTGGTGATCTTGCTTTGAAAAATCACGTCACAACTTGACAAGACACTGCTGACATGTACTAGTTGGTTGTGGTGTCCATGTCAAGCTGCTATGCTACTAAGTGATGGGTGTACACTTGGGTGTGCTTTGTCATCTCCTCTACATGGCCTGATGCTAAGGGGTCTTCAATGGTCTTGGTCTTGCCATATGGTTCAATGCATGTGTTCCTTTTGCTTGATGCTTGATGTGCTTTGTATGTCCATCCCACTGCAAGAAATTCTTCAAGCACATGTGCTCCTTCTTCATCCTATTCATCATCTCGCCATGATCTATCAACATACCTATTCCTGTAATTCATTCATGATTAGAAAACATCAAATCCAAAATAACCTAGTCTAGCATGATGCATTGTTTCCCGTGTTCAGGTGACAAGGAGGGAGGACAAGTCACTGAGACTACGTACCACACAACTCAGGCTGGGATGAGGAACTCTGGGGAATAATCTTCACTTTCCAGGAAAATTGTGCAGTGGCCACTGTGAGGGAGAATTGTGTAGTGAAGGACACTAGTGGTAGTTGCAAGGTGGGACCTTAAGGGTCACCTTTGTGCAGTTTCTGGAGGGAAGACACGACAGGGTTGCAAGGGACCAGCTGGATAGTTTTGCGCAATTTTGAGAGGGAAGATAGGACAAGGCGTCAGGGAACTAGCTTGGCAGCTTTTCACAATTTCCTGGGGGAATACAAGGCAGAGAAGCAGAGGAACAACTTGGTAGTTCTACATATTTTTAGAGAGAAGTGTCTCGACTGAGGGAGGTAACTGGGAGGACATATTTACATAGTTTCTAAGAGTGGTGCTAGCCCAAGTCTCTGTGAAATGCGGGGTTCCAACAGGAAGGAAAGAGGCTTGATGACTGTGCTTGGGAAATGTGAAGTTTAGATAGGTTGTCAGGTAGTTTCTGCACAATTCTCATGAGGAAGACAACTTCTCATTCCTAAGATTATGTAGTGCAGCTAGCGCAGAGGAAAACCTTAAGCACCCGCACAATTCCAGGAGATAGAAAAGCACCATTGAGGGTTAAAATTGCGTTGTATAGCTTAGTTGGGGTCCGGTGAAGTGGAGTTGTTCTATTGAGATATTTTCAGAAAAATGACTAAGTGTGAAAGGCATGTGAAGTCATGAAAACTTGACATTGTTGTCACACACTTAGCATACTTCGACAACATGTCGACACTAACTGTCAGGAAAACATAGCGAAGCATGACCCTCTGTGGGACTGTCTAGAGGTGAAAGTGATAAGTGAGACACTTAGGATAGACCTTTGGACAACCATGATGAAACTTGTGCAATAGTTCTTACAACTTTGTGTGTGAGTGCGACAGTTTTTCACATAGCTAAGACAACCCAAACACACAAAGAAAAACATTAAAAATCACCAGAAAAATATCAGAAGCTTGATAAAGCAATCAACATGCCAAAGATGACAGCTGGTCCAACAAGCAAAAGGGAGCAAGGCACAGAGAGGAAACACATGGAATGACTTTCAGTTCTCGCAACCATGCATGTCATTGAAGATAGATTGATACAACAATGATAATCAGTCCTTCAAGCTACACTAATAGATGTATTTCAAAAGATGTGTCTTGTTTTCCATACCTACCCTCCAAAGGGTTATGCCTCTGTTGGAGTCTTTATGAGGTCTCGCTCTTCTATCATAAATTTGGTTCCTTTGTCTCCTTATCTTTCTCCTCAACCCCTTGAGAGTCATCTGGCATGTCATCCTTCCTTGTGATCACTGAGAGACACATATGTGTAGTTTCATTGGGCATTGACTGCTGCTAGGATGAGATCATAGAAGGACACCTCTACATAGTTTCAGCATGGAAGGCAAACTAGAAAAATAAGGGACAACACTACACAGTATGGGATGCAAGACACTGATGTGGGATGAGGTCGTAGGAGGACACCTCTTTGTTATTTCTGGATGTAAGGTAGACTTGGTAGCTAAGGTACAACACTACACAGTTTCTGGATGTAGTGGGTTTTGGCTGAGGGAAGGACACCGAAGGAAACCACTGAGCAGTTTTGAATGCTAAGGGAGGTTGGGGTCTCTACGCATTGCATAGTTCCAGCAGGAAAGGGGAAAACCTTGAGGATTGTGGATGTGAAGTGTGCAGTTCTGGAAATCTATATGAGGTTAAGTTGCTAGGGAAAATCCAAAATTTGCCTATGTGTGGGATCAGTGGAACTATGTGAACAATGATAGAGATTGAGTATGATCACACACTTGAACACTTAGTAACACAACATAGACCATAGAGAATATATAAAAACATACTTCGCTTGATGCGACAACCTTTGTGACAAGAGTGCGTAAAGTGAGTGCGAGAAATGTCTGTGTGATGAGAACAATTCATTTCATAGGGATTCCCCTTCGAAGAAAAACACACTTCCCTTTCCATGACAAATGATAATCCTGATGCCAAATATTACACATAATGTACAAGATAAAGCGTGAATGACTCTTAATATCAAGGAGCGGAGCTTGAGATCATCAACTTACCAAATAAGTGACTAAGGAATGATCGATCATAGGATTCATAATAGGCTCCAAAATTTGAGTACATGCCAAAATTTTGGAGGGTGTTGCAGCTGCTACAGCACAATGGCAACAATGTTTCGCTATGTGGGGGTTGATGCCAGGTATTTTCCGATAGTGTTTTTCAAATTTCTTTCATATGCATGTAATTCCTCTATAGGGTTTTATTTTCTTTTATTTTATGAAACTTGTAAACTCCCTACCTGCTTCGTATGCTCAAGCAAGGCGTCTCCTCCTTTTTTTTCCTCACCTTTTAGCCACGACGACAAGTTTTTGATCCAAGTAATATTGAACATTAAAATTTATTTTTTCCTTATTTTTCCTTGTCCTCTAAATTATTCTCGAAGTCCTCCCTTAGATACTCGAAGGGTTTGTTTCAAATATGTAGAAAACCCTTGTCTTAACAACTTTTTCTTGCATATTTTAAGGGGGATTTAAAAATGGACGATCTCCTCATTCCCAGTTACAGTTTCAAAGGAAAGTATTTATAGGTGAAATTTGTATTCACTTGGATTAGGGTAGCTACTTTTCCTTCATTTTAGTTTTCATAATTTAAATTATTTTCAAGCTTTGGCCCATTGGGTTAATATCATCGATATTTTTTCTTTAATGAATCCATTAACTCATTTTTACCTTTTACTAAGGTTTTCTTTATTAATATTCTAGGAGTTTTCCATTGGAGCCCCATAGTCTACCCGACTCAGATCACCTTGATAGATAGTTAATTGAGAGAGCCTATTTTTTGTTTAATATCATGTTGTTATAGTTAATATTTATCAATTTACCATGGTTCTCATGATATGAAAAAAAAATTTGCTGCATATGTGCCAAAGGTTTTTTGTGAAATAGTGAGATAATTCTTGGGTAAAGGTTTTTAGAATACATTTATTTTATTTCTTGTTCACTTTTTGGATTTGTCGAATTCTAAGTATAGTCTTTTACTGACTTTCGTTTGTGCTTTTTATAGTTTAGTACTTATCATGAATTGTTGAAGAAATAGGATTATGCTTAGGAGTATTTAAGGTACTTTTGTTAATAATCCCTCTCTATCTTTCTGATGTATGGTGTTCTTAGGTTCAAAGGGTTCAAGAAATATATTTATGGCTACAAGCATACTTGGCTTAATTATAATTTTCTTTCCTACTCTAGGTACTTTGTACTGGGTTACTAAGATAAAAAGTTATTAGTTAACCCTTAAATATTAGGGTTTTACTCTCTGTTGTACCTAAAATGAAATATTATTATATTTTCTCTTATACCTACAGACTACTATATTTGAATGTGTATTTTTTTGGCACAATATTCATGTAATTACTTGCTTTCATGTGGAGAAATTGCTTCTAATTTCCAATATCTAGTTCTTGAGCATATTATTTCTTAAAAGGAACTTCCTCCAGATTATGTATGTATGGTTTTCTTAGTATCAATACTTTATTTTTAGCAAAATAGTGTTCAATCTCTTATCTATTTCATGATGACTTGGCTTCTTTCAATTGCATATATGCTTACATGGGCTTACACAAACAAAGTCTTTTTATCATAGGAAACCATAGCTTTCATGCATAGATATTACTTCCATTTTCATATATACGCTATTTCTTGATCCTATTACTGTGTATGTCAACACAAGAATATTCTCATATATACTTGTGTTTTTCTTGTAAGTTATATCTCTGCATGATGATACCATTATAAGTCTTTGGTCCCTATCTTTGTAATAGATATTTATTTTTAAGCTGTTATGCTTAACTTTTATCATCTGACATGTTCTACTATATTTACACACACACACACACACACACACACACACATTGTAGACCTTCTAGATGAATCTTAGGATTGAGGAGATCCTTGATACATAAGGAATTAGATGTATGAATCTTAAATTTGGTTTTCTACATTTATTCATAGGGACTACAAGCTATTAAGAGTTAGCACAAAACTCTTTCTTTTGTGCTGGCATGTAGACATGATAACCCTGCTTTTTCTTACTTAGATTTTAAAAAAGGAATAGTTAACTAATTTACCCTGTATATTTTAATAGAGAAAGATCCATATATGAGATTAGATATTTGTTAGGAAAACATTTATTGTGTACCCATTACATATTCTTCTCCTTATGTATACTATCATAAATATTCCTAAAAACAATTCTTAAAAGACCCTAAAAAATAGTTTATCCACTTATCTGAATGTTCGAAAACATAATAAGAGAAAACATTCTTGTCCCAAATAGATGAGCTACTATAGCAACAATTCCCCCAAGCCTCAGTTCGTCCTTATCTCAAAAAATCAAATTGATATTATTTTATAATCTCCCTCTCAGACTCTAGTGGAATCCCACTATATCGGTGTCTAAATTGTTGTTTGTTCTTTTCGTTCTAGTCTTTCTCTCCCACATGAACCTATATTTTCATAATGACTTTCTATCCTGTAATATTCTTCCTTCCTATTTCGACCACATGACCTTTCTCTCTTGTTATGCTATTATCGGTGGTAGGAATCTTAGAAAAAGATGGAGTCTAACTACTCACGTGTTGGCTCCTCTTATATTTTCAAATAAACAATAAGTGGAATAAATAATATTGCATTCATAACCATTAATATTTATATATGTCATCAAGATGTACAATCTTTAACTTTATCCCGATGTCTACTACCCAAGCTTAAATGTTTACAAGAAAATAAAACCATAAAAGTTCAATTGGAAATTAATTACATCAAGGGTACTACAACATCTATTGTAGGAGAACTTGAGTATCCAGAGAATTAGCTTCGTGAAGAACCTTGATGCTGACTTGTGTAGAATTCAACAATCATACAATAACAATGTTGACCTAATTTTGTAGTTATGTAATGAGTTATCAATGATGGATCAAGACCTCCATCAATGTGCTAAAATGGACTTAAATATTAACTAAGGATATGCAAATAGCTTGAAAGGAGTCAATTTCCATATTTCATTTTCAAAGGGAGAGACGACCATCTAGACAAATACAAGATTGTGTAGGGCCATCCTAGTGCAAAGAGATTAAGCAAGCCATGGAAATAAAGGGTGAGTATCAGGATCATCTAAAATTATAGGTGAATGCTAGCATGACATCCATCAAGGGTGCTAGAGCTAGAGAAATTGGGAGCAACAATCAGGTAATCAAAATCCACATTGATAATAGCATGTAAGGGAGGCCACTATAGAGGAGGGAAGAGAACCATGAACTCAAAAGGAGAGAATAAAGCTACATAACAACATCTATCTCACTGATTAGAGCCCATGGACAAAAATGATGAGCCAACCAAACTTCCATGACTACCAAAGCATGCAAAATTCTAACTTGAATAGGAGAGCAATGTGAGAAGGACATAAAAAAATAAATATGAGTTAACGATCCAAGATAGGGTGATAAGGGAGGTGACGTATGCATGGATTTTATGATATTGAAGAGGGGCAGATGAATGGTGGTTTGGTAAAGTACTTCAATTGACTATCTAATTATGGCATTGGGGTATAACAACTTTTCCCATTGATAACTTAACCGTATTCTTTTGTAAAAGGGCCATATTTTCTTGGTGATCCACAAACACAGTATTAGATATTGCGGTAAAATATGAGGATATCAAGGTGAAAAGAAGAAGAAGGAGCCTTATGAGGAAAAATATGGGTTTTAGCATTTTCTCTTTATGATTAGTAACTCTTGGGGTAAAATAAAAATATATCGAGGAGAAGATAGAGAGGAGCCTTATGTAAGTAAATATAGATTTCAACATTGAGTCTTTAGGATTAATAACTCAATAAAAGTGATGAATAATGTTTTCAGAACCACCCACAAATTTAATATCATGTTTTCATCACATAAAGTATATTTGAGATGAATTAAAAAATCACATACATCAATTTAATTATTGGAAGCAATGCACAAATTCTATGAATACGAAAATGTTAGAAAATTATATATTATAGAGCAATGGAACACATAGAATATTGCATAAATATAAACACAGAAAACACATAAAACCAAAGAGACACAGATATACGTGGTTCACCTAGTTTGGGTTACGTCCACCGAAACATCTAGTACTTCCTTTCTATTATCCAGCAAAATGAAGAGACACAACCTACAACAGGTCCACTATAATATCCCTCTTTTCTCTCACAGTCTCACCTCTCTATTTATCGCTCGGAGAATACACATCTATTACAGAGCCTCAAATACAATTCCCTCATACAAGGAGAGGGGTTGCCTTCTAGGGAAAAAAACCCTAATCTAAACATAAGTTCTACTGTCAGATCATCTGCTTAATGAACGGCCTAGATTGACTAGAAATTATTATACCTTTACAAGGCAAGTTTACACTTGTTTTTAGCTTCGGGACGCTGCCCCCAAAACCCCCACCGGGGGACCACTAGCCCCTAGACCCCCCAGCAAGGGGGATCAGCCCCCCTCGAACACCCCCGAGGGGGGAAAAGTCCCCCCCCCCCCCCCCCACACCCCCCTGCGTGGAGGGGTGTACAAACTTCCTGGGGTATACATCCAGCTGAAACAAAGACCTATAAATAATCATGCTCCACACCCAACAATCTCCCACTTGGAGAATGATTGTAGCAACTCCACCGCTACTTCATTTACTGGATAATGACTCCTCTTTCGACCTGGATGTTCCTCATATTCATCATCATCCTTGAAGACCAATTAAAACTAAGCATATTCTTAGTTTCTCCCTCATTACAACTTTTGTTAGCATATCTGTAGGATTCTGGATAGTGTGTATCTTTTCTAGCTTCAACTCTCCATCTTCCAACGCTGATCGTATGAAATGGTACTTGAGTTGTATGTGTTTAGTCCTAGAATGAAATGTTGAGTTCTTTGCAAGATGAATGGCATTTTGGCTATCACTCTATAACGTGCCCATATCATGCTTCTTACCCAATTCACCCATAAATCTTTGTAACCAAATATTTTCTTTACTAGCCTCTGTAGCAAAAACATACTCTACTTCTATTGTTGAAAGTGCAACAACACTTTGGATTTTCGAAACCCAACTAAAAGCTATTCCACCTACAGTAAATACATATCCTATAGCTCTCCTCATGCTATCTCTGTCACCTGCCATATCTGTGTCAACATATCCCTGTAGAGAAGTGTCTGAACCACCAAAGCATAATGCTTGATTTGTGGTACCTTTCAAATATCTGAGAATCCATTTCACTGCTATCCAATGTTCCTTTCCTAGATTGTTCATGTACCTGCTTACAACTCCCACTGCATGTGCAATATCAGGCCTTGTGTAGAATATTGCATACATTAAGGTTCCAATTGCTGATGCATATGGAACTTTAGACATATAATCCATGTCTTCTTGGGTCTTTGGGTACATTTCCTTACTAAGTTTGAAATGGCTAGAAAAAGGTGTACTAACTGGTTTTGCATTGTGCATATTAAATATTTTCAACACCTTTTGTATGTACTCATTCTGAGACAATGTTAATTTGCGATTTTTCCTGTCTCTAGTTATTCTCATACCAAGGATTTGTTTTATAGCTCCCAAATCCTTCATTGCAAATGAATTTTCCAATTTTCGTTTGAGCACATTTATTTTCTGCATGTTAGACCCTGCAACAAGCATGTCATCCACATACAATAACAATTTAATATAGCTACCATCATTTTGCTTTTTCAGATAAACATAATGATCAAAGTGACATCTAGTATAACCTTGTTCAGACATACACTTGTCAAATTTTAGATACCACTACCTTAGAGCATGTTTTAAGCCAAACAAGATCTTCTTCAACTTGCACACTAGTTTCTCCTTCCCTTTTACCTCATATCCTTGTGGTTGCTGCGTATATATCTCTTCCTCCAAATCCCCATGGAGAAAGGTTGTCTTTACATCTAACTGTTCAATATGCAAATCTTCAACTGCTACTAGACTTAGAATAGTTCTGATTGAATTCATTTTAACAACAGGAGAAAATATTTCATCAAAATCAATACCTTTATTCTGTGCAAACCCCTTCACCACAAGTCTAGCTTTGTACCTTTATTTTCCTCCATCTTCTTCCTTCAGCCTGTAAACCCATTTATTCTTCAATGTAGATTTTCCTGCAAGCAACCTGACTAAGTCCCAAGCCTGGTTATGCATTAAGGAGTTCATCTCTTCTTCCATGGCTAGCTCCCACTTCTTTCTACTTTCAACCTGTGTTGCTTCTTCATAACATTCGGGTTCACCAGAGTCAGTCAACAATAAATAAGATAATGAAGGAGAGCATCGTTCAAGGGGCATACTTATCCTGGTAGATCTTCTAACACCACTTTCAGGTGTTTGGGGTTCTTGTTGGTGTTGTGGTGGTTGCTTATTATTATTTTGAGGAACGTTTACTTTTTCAGTGATCTCATCAAGAACTGTACATTCCTTGTTTTATTTTTCCTATTTCTTTTCCTGCAACTGATTCTTATACAAGACCTTTTCATTCAATATTACATCTCTGCTCCTAATGATTTTGTGATTTTCATAATCATATAAGCGATAACCAAAATCATTAACACCATATCCAATAAAGGTACATTTCTTTGATTTTGCCTCAAGCTTTGTTCTATTTTCTTTATTAATATGGACAAAGGCCTCATAACCAAAAGGCTTTAAAAAGGGGTAGTTTACCTTTTTACCTGTCCATGCTTCCTCTAGAACACCACCATCTAAGGAACTTGAAGGCCCTGTGTTTATTAGATAAACAACAGTATCTACAACATTTGCCCAAAACTGTAAAGGCAATCTTGCATGCAATCTCATGCACCTTGCATGCTCCATGATTGTTCTGTTCAGCCATTTTGATGCACCATTTTCTTGTGATTTTCTTAGCATTGTCTTCTCTCTACGAATTCCAAGCTCTGAACAGTACCTATCAAAATCTTTGCTGCAATATTCACCTCCATTGTTTGATATGAGACACGTCAATCTCTTTTTTCTCTCAATCTCAACCAAAGCTTTCCATTTCTTGAAAGTATCAAATACATCAGATTTATTCTGAATACAATAAATCCAAGTTCTTCTAGTTGCATCATCAATAAAAGTAACATAATAATGAGAGCCACTGAGAGATGATACCTGAGCAGGTCCCCATACATATGTATGCACAAGCTTTAATTTTTCGCTTCTCTTTTCTTTCCCAACTCTAAGAAATCTGACTCTCTTTTGTTTTCCATAAATGCAATTCTTATAGATGTCCAAATCAATATTCTTCAAACCTAGCAATAAATTCCTTGTGTGAAGAATCTTCATCCCCTTCTCACTCATGTGTCCGAGCCTATGATTCCATAATGCTGCATCTGCTCCTTCGGAAGTTAAAGCACTAACAGAGTTCGAAATACCATTGCATAAATACAATGTACCGACCTTTTTGCCTTTTGCTATTACCAGGACTTGTTTGGTGACCTTTCAAGCTTTATCTGTGAAAGTTGTCACACAACCTTCACTGCCTAACTGCCCTGTTGAAATCAGTTTTTCCTTTCGATCTGGAACATGCCTTACCTCCTTTAGTAGCCATTGGTTTCCACTCTACTGTTTTACGAGAACCTTACCATTCCAACAATTTTACAGGGTTTATCATCACCCAAATGGACTTGTCCAAAATATCCTTGAACATAGTCATGAAAATATTTCTTATCAGGTGTGGCATGGAATGAGGGCCCTGAATCTACCACCCAGGAATCAGTAATATTTTCGAAACAAAGAATCAAAGCATATTGTAACACCTCACCTGTCACATTTGCTTCATGATTGTTTTCTTGCTGTGCATCTCCTTCTTTTCCCTTCCGAGATCTACAATCTTTCTTTAGGTGTCCTTTCTTTCTACATTTTCAGCACACTATCCCCGATCTAGACTTGGATATGTCTTTCCTTGATTTACTGTGATATCCTGAGCTCTTTCCTCTTTCCATTTTTCTTCAGCTATACTTTACACTCAAAGCATTACTCGATGTCTCACCGGAGCTTTTCCGTCACATTTCCTCGCCAAGGATAGCACCAACAACATCATTAAACTTTAAAGTACTAGATCCAGAAACATAGTTTCTAATGACCATTAATAAACCATTCCAACTTTCTCGCAATGAGCACAAGAATAACAAAGCTCTAACTTCAACATCAATGTTTGCCCCTACAGAACTTAACTGACTTGTAATAGTATTAAAATCATTTAAATGGTCTGCAACAAATCCACCTTTCGACATCTTCATAGTAAATAACTATTTCATAAGAAATACCTTGTTTGAGGCTGAGGGTTTTTCATATAATTTCACCAACGCCTTAATGAAACCTTTGTCATTGTTTCCTTCGAAATGTTGAAGGTGAACGACAATGCGAGGCACAACTGTACTATTCTGAGTGCCTTTCTATCAAGAAGGTTCCATTCTTCATCTGTCATATCCATCAACATCTTTATTTTTCTGCCCAATGGTAGGTACAGATCATTCTGATACAGATAATATTCCATCTACATCTTCCACAGCGAGCAATTTTGGCCGTTAAATTTCTCGACCCTAAACTTACCATCTTTCGCCATTGCTCCCACTCGAATGAAGAACCCTTCTTTCCTGCGAGTTTATTAGCCAAATAGACCTTCGGCTCTGATACTAGTTGTTAGAAAATTATATATTACAGAGTAATGGAACACATAGAATATTGCATAAATATAAACACAAAAACACATAAAACCAGAGAGACACAGATATATGTGGTTCACTCAGTTTGGGCTACGTCCACCCCGAACAACCAGTCCTTACTTTCGATTATCTAGCAAAATGAAGAGACACAACCTACAACAGATCCACTGTAATATCCTCTATTTTCTCTCACAATCTCACCTCTCTGTTTCTCACTCAGAGAATACACATCTATTACACAGCCTCAAATACAATGTCCTCATACAAAGAGAGGGGTTTCCTTTTAGGGCAAAAAACCATAAACTAAACATAAGTTCTACTTTCAGATCATTCGCCTAATGAATAACCCAGACTGACTAGTAATTACTATACTTTTACAAGGCAATTCTACATCTTTTTCTAGCTTTAGGGACGCTGCCCCCGAAACCCCTGCCGGGGGAACGCTGGCCCCCAGACTCCTCAGCCGGGGAGGAATTCGCACCCCTAAACCCTCGTGGAGGGACAAGTCCCCCCCGCACCCCCCGCATGGAAGGGTGTACAAACTTCCTCGGGTATACATCCGGCTGAAACAAACACCTCTAAATAATCATGCTCCACACCCAACAGAAAATTCAATCCACTAAAATAATAAATAACCCCTTAATCATTAGTTGTACTATCCCATATCAATAAAACATTTTCTTATAGTTTAATTACAACACTAAAAAAAATCACACACTAATAAATTATTATACATTTTCAAAATAAGGTTAAACACTTTTCCAAAATCAAACTTTTATATATATAGTCTATAA
>APFE031602907.1:254594-268099 GCA_000404065.3 Pinus taeda
ACTAAAAAAAGATATTAAGAACATATAGAAATGGAAGTTTAATAAAACCTCAACTAATCATTTTACAAATAAATAAATTTAAGTAATAATAAAGAATAGCAAAAATTGAATACCCAAAGTTAAACTATGGATAAGTGGCATAATTTTTTGGTCAAACCAAATGAATAAGTCAAACCAAAACTAAATCATGAAAATAGAAATAACCTAAACAAGAAAAAATGAAATAAAAAAATTGAATAAAAATGAAATAAAATTAGAAACAAAAAAATAGTAACTAATAGAAATGGAAGTTACTAAACATAAAACCTCAACCAATCACCTGCCAATAAATAAATTTAAATAATAGTAAAAACAAATGAAATAAAAATCCCAATTTTAAATTATATATAAGCCAAAGAAATTTTTGGTCAAAAACAAACTAATAAACAACCAAAAAATCTCCCGATCGGGATGTGGAATAAGGTAGGTGAGGGTGGCAGGAGAGATCATGATCATGGCAGGATAGAGGGACGTAACCACAGGTACGACACTGCCCTTCCAGCCAAAACAATGAGTAGCAGGTCAGTGCAACTCTCAAACAATCGGAGTGGGGGAGGTGGAATGCAGGAGATGAGTAGTAGTGGTAGAAGTAGAGGAAGAGTGAGAAGGATGGTGGAGAGGTATTATATGAAGGTGGCGAAGTACAGGAAAAAGGGTAATCTACGCAGGACGAAAGAGGATCAGAGTGCAGCGCAGCCAGGAGAAGCCATTAAGGAGGTTAGCGATTTCAGGTATGTTAATCCTGAGACCCCTTCATCCCTTTTCTCTATCATAATAGCAATAATGGACAAATTTTATTCATGTGAACTCTCTGAGGAAGAAAAGGGCTGCTGTGAGTTCGCCCTCCACTTAGCAATACTTTGTGAGGCGCAATTAGGCCAGAATCAAGGGGGGATTCTTGGAGAAGGGGGAATTGTAGCCAAGAGCGTAGCCCAGGAAGAAACTTGGGAGGTTGTGTTAGTCAATTCACTACAAAAATAGAGGGGAAATCTGAAAGAGGGGACACGAAAATCCTGCCCTTAGCTCATCAATTGATTCGCATGACAGAGGGTCTTCTTCGCCTCTTGTATCCTGAAAATAACAAGCAGATTCACACCCAAAAAAATGGCAGTGACTGTCACAGGAGTAGAGGAATAATCACTGAGAAAATGGTGGTGGACGACAATGATGAGAAACTTAAAAATCTGACCCCGGTGAATGATAACTGTCAACAAGACCAGGTAGAAAGCAGGATGGCACGCCTGGGTCGTGGCACAGGACGTGGAAGCCGAGGATGATCGATGCAGGGGAATCAAGAGGATTGGCCAACAAATGCTCCAAGTAACCAGGGAAGAGAGAGAAGTACTACTGTGACAACGGTCCAGGAAGCGGCACGAGTGAAGATATTCGCTGAATTATTCAAGACATGGAAACCAATGTGATGGAAGAACAGTCTGATTCTGAGATGAAAGAATGGGCTGAAATGATTAGAGATCCAAGGAATACGTAGGGAAGGCTGACTCTATACAGGCAGTCTCTACATATCTACTGGGTACTAAAACGCCTCTTGGCAAAGGCTATGGAGCAGGTGGCAAAAGAAATGGCAGAAATTGCAAATGGCATGCCAAATCTGCAGAAAGAAATGAAAAATTTCCAGGCTATCATGATAAGGTAGAACAATAAACTGGAGGAGATGTCTCAGCTGCTGTCTCAGATGGATCGTACAGCCCCAAGTCGGGATGAACCAGTGGATACTACCATGGACATGGACCAGAATACCAGTATCAGAAAGGAATGATCCTCTTGAGTCAATTTTGAGTTTCAGTGAACCCTTTGTTTTCTACAGTTTTATGCATGTTAGTAGCTTAATAGGTAGTTTTAGTTGTATAGTGCATATAGCCAAAATGGAAAAGATCGTTAAATTTTGTTTTTGGAATGCTTATGACAAACTAAGGTGGCCAACAGACCCTGTTTCCCTTCGGGGCAGATTGAGCCCACCAAAATGATGTTTCTGGTCTCGTTGGTTATCATAAATAGAAAAGAAAGGAACTACCCATACCTACAAAAAAAAATAAACAACCAAAAAATAAAACTAAATGTAATACCATACCTACAACAAATAAGAAAGAAATAAAGAAAATATTTTAACATCCACGAGGCTAAAGATAGCCTATGGGACATGTTACTTCTTCATTTGCTTGATGTATTCAACATTTTTCAGTGAAGATTCACAATAAATGCTCCAAGGGTCTTAACAAACCCCTCACTAAATATATTATCCCAAGAGCTAGATGCCAGCATATCTGCATAACTTTCCCTGTTGTCTTTGAAGGCCTCACATTCTAAAATGAAATGTTTTTCTGTTTCCAATTTTCCGGAACAAAAAAAATGCATATTCTTTCCTCCCACACTTCTTTTGGCCTTTTCCAATGCCTTGTTTCACAACGGAGTTGATGAGTATAGTTTAATTAAACTAAAAAATAATAAAGAAAAAAATTTGTCACAAAAATAAAACAACTAACAAAAATGTTGTATTGTTGAGGCGTCTGATTCCCAGTTTGCAATGAACAAAGAAAAAATCATTTAAACAATATTTGAAACACTTTGAATAATGGAACCATGTTTATTGTGATCTAGACATTATGGACCACCTTCCTGCAACCAGTGAAAAATTGAGCAGGCATCATAGCCATCACAAGAATTTAAAAGGGATGCCAACACTATCAATACGTGAAACTAGTTGGGGTGTGGTGAATAGAGAGGAACTTCATTCGTGTGATATATTGTGCACTCATCATCACCTAGGGATATTTTTGGTGTGATGTGTAGACAAATTTGCAGTACAACATCCACAAGAAGATCGAGGATTTGATCAAGAAAGGGAAAATTCGATAAGTGTGATTGCGGGCAAAGACAATCTTTGAGATGAAAAACTTCAAAATTCCATGAGTTCATGAGGAATGAACACTCCCAACCCTAGTTTGAGGTAAGAGATGTGCATGAAGATGGATGTGATGTAACAGATTCGTGGATTTGGTCATAAGTGAAATTTTGAAAATTTGAGATAACACACCCGAAATACCAAACGTTTTTTACACTAGAATTCAAACCGAATGAAACCTTATAGATAGACAAATTGTGCATGTGAAACCATATTCGATTTGGTTTCAGGGGCTTAATAGAGTTTCTAAGTCCTGACATAACCATCGAAAGACGATGAAGTGCCTCAACTCCCTCGCACATCCTGAAACTTCCCATAATTATAGGATCACATTTTGAAGCGTGACCCAAATCATGCATGGATTGAGGGTGGTTGTTGTTGTTTATTTCAAAACTTATCTTAGTATGGTGACCATCTCTATCACAAGCTTCACTAGATTTTTTAGCTTCAGCAAGTCGATTTGAAGAGTTGCCTTCATGCAAAAGAAGAGATAACGAGGAATGGGAAGAACACTCTGTGGTTAGACTGTTTTCAACTTCATCATGGAAAACCTCACTACCTTGTGTCAATTGAGGAGATAAATAATTGGATGAAGAAACAAGAGAATGTGGAGTATCTCCGACGTATGTGGACGCGTTGTGAATGGTAGGACACATGAGCTAGTGAGGTGAAGAGGAAGTTTCAATGTGAATGTCTTCTTTGACTATAACACATTCTAGATCTAAGTGAGAGTCTTCATGAGAAAATGAAAGATCACATGATGTGCTTGGGCATTCGTCACAAAATATGGAAGCATGGGAGTGATGACTTCCAAATACTGGCGATTTTTCGAAAGAACTAATTGTACAGGATGTTCCACTGAGATTAGAAGATTAAGAATCGTTCAAGAATGGAAGCTCATTGTTTTGATGTGCTCAATTTTCAAACAAGGAGGGAAGATTGATAGTGTCCTCACCTTTCTGCTCCTCTTCCTATGTAATGTGAGTACCTTGAGCTTGATCCCAATTTGAGCGAGTAACTTGAGAATCAAGAGAATGTGAACAACTGGCTAGTGGAGAAAATTGATCAAGCGAGTCATGGTACAAGGAGTCATGGCTTGTAGATAGTGGAGGATGGCAGACATGCAAATAAGATTTGAGACTTGAGTTATGAAAGATGACATCCACTTGCAGAGTGGAGGAGTGAGTCTTCGCTATAGGATTTCTGAGACATTCTATAACTTCCTCCATAGAAGCAGGAGACAGATGAGAAGATGGGTTGGGGACATGCTATGCAGATTTCTTAGCTTTGCAATCACAAAAATGGGGCACCCCCATCGAGACCAGAAAAGGAGGAGGACAAGGAACAAATGAGGTGCTCGGATCCTCATCTACAATTTGAGGTACCTCATGATTCGCAAGAGTGAGGAAAACCAAAAAATTGGGAGGTTCAGGTTCATCGTATGAAGAGACATGAACCAAGTGCTCAAACTCTTGTTTTAAGAAATCCCAATTCAAATATTCTTTCAAAATTTCATAGCAAAGGTGAAGGAATCAATCAGAAAAATCCTCAACTGATTCGTTAGGCTCCATTCTTAATAGGTTCATCATTCCACAAACATATTAGTATTTATACTTATTGAAGGCTTGATGGAGCTCCCTAAGTAAAGGGCAAAGGAGGTGGCAAGGTATGACACCACTAATTAGCATGAATTGCAAGGGTGAGGAAGAAAATCACACAAGCCGACTCTTCATTATCAATTTCATAAGAGACAAAATTGAAGAAAATCATAAATGTGCTCGGTTATGAATGTTCCATTCTCACCATCAAACTTTAACTAGGACAAGTTATTGGAAAGCTCATCGGGGGGTGAAAATTGATCAGGGGAAAAATTGGAGAAACACCTCGAGAGTACGATTTGTGTATGAGCCATTTTAGATAAAATATTCAAACCAGATGCAACAGGCTCAACTTTTTATCTGACCCTCCTTCAAGCACCATTTTGTTGATGGTGTTGGAAATCCATTAACCAAGGGGATCTCCACCATGTGAAGTCCCAACTAGACCTCACACCATTTCGTATAGGAGTCCCATTTGGTATGAAGGCCTGGTTTCCATATACTTAAAGATTTGCCTTGACTCTAACTATCAGCACATGAGAGTATTACGCTAGTATCTTTAAACAACAAGGTATGTGTACCAGGTGAGTGCGTAATGTAACTATGTCAAGATTCTGATACTGCAAATGGGGG
Source organism: Pinus taeda (assembly GCA_000404065.3). Taxonomy (NCBI): domain Eukaryota; kingdom Viridiplantae; phylum Streptophyta; class Pinopsida; order Pinales; family Pinaceae; genus Pinus; species Pinus taeda. Next base: position 259,785 of record APFE031602907.1, read on the forward strand.
GACTAAAGGGAGCCTCTAAGTGAGAGGTAGTAGTACCACCCAAGAATAAACACACGTGAACTAGAAAGGGTTTGCCCAGCATCTAGCAGAATAGTCCACAACAGACACAATAGGCATTAAAATGAAATTGCAAGGAAAAACACATACACTATCTAGTAGAGTACTCCACACAGAGGTGATGGTCATTATAATGAGTAAACAAGATTGATCTATCTAATGTCCTGCAGAGTAGTCCAAAAGGACGAGACAACAATGATAAAAATTACAACACATCTTCAACAATGTAAGTACTAAAACAACCAAAGTAGCTCAACTACCTTGGTACAGTTTAAGAAACCATGCATTACACATTTTTAAAGAGTAGTCTTACAAACTTCTACAAAACATGAGTTAAAACATGCTCACCTTAACAGGCTTCTGAATTAAGAAAATGTCCCAAGACACATTTGTACACCATACATCACTAGTCCCAGTTGTGGGGCATTGGAGCCACTCCTTGCTCCTCAGAGAATAGACTACAGACTCTCAAGGCTATGTGGGAGGAGCCAAGGTGAGAAATTATTTGCTCATACAATGAGGGGGTATATATAACCAAGGGTGATGCTTGACCCTTATAACTCTTGGACTACCCTCATGACCATTTAACTTCCATGAATTTTCAAGTGACATGACTCTTCAACTTCTTGTGTGTGTCCATTGGACTTTCACTTTACACTACATTCAGTTACAGCAGATATGGCCCATATTGGTGATCTTGCCTTGAAAACTCATGTCACAACTTGACATGACATTGCTGACATGTATTGGCTGGTTGTGGTGTCCATGTCAAGCTGATATGCTACTAAGTGGTGGATGTACGCTGGGGTGTGCTTTTTCATCTCATCTACATGGCTTGATGCTGTGGGGTCTTACATGGTCTTGGTCTTGCAAGATGGTTCAATGCATGTGTTCCTTTTGCTTTATGCTTGTTGTGCTTTGTATGTCCATCGTGATGCAAGAAAGTATTCAAGCACATGCACTCCTTCTTCATCCTATTCGTCGTCTCGTCATGGTCTATCAATATACCTATTCTAGCAATTCACTCATGATGATAAAACATCAAATCCAAAACAACTTAGTCTAGCATGATGCATTGTTTTTTGTGTTCAAGTGATAGGGAGGGAGGACAAGTCATTGAGATTGCGCACCGCACAACTCAGGCTAGGATGAGGAGCTTCAGGGTACAATCTTCACTTTCAGGAAAAACTATGTTGTGGCCACTGGGAGGGAGAATTGCATAGTGAAGGACACCAGTGATAGTTGTAAAGTGGGACCTTGAGTGTCACTTCTATGTAGTTTCTAGAGGGTTGACAAGAGAGGGCTGTAGAGGACCAGCTAGGTAGTTCTACACAATTTCAAGAGGGAAGATAGGAAAAGGTAGCAGGGGACCAGTTGGGCAGCTTTGCGCATTTTCCTGAGGGAATACAAGGCAGAGAAGCAGAGGAACAACTTGGCAGCTATACACAATTTTAGAGAGAAGTGTCTCAACTAAGGGAGGTAACTGGGAGGACATATTTTCATAGTTTCTAAGAGCAGTGCTAGCCCAGGTCTTTGCACAATGCGGGGTTCCAACAGGAAGGAAAGAGGCTTGATGACTGTGCTTGGGAAATGCACAGTTCAGATAGGTTGCTAGGCAGTTTTTGTGTAGTTCTCAAGAGGAAGACAACTTCTCATTCCTAGGATTATGCAGTGAAGCTAACCCAGAGGAAAACCTTAAACACCGCACAGTTATAGAAGACAGAGCAGCAGCACCGAGGGTTAAAATGGCATTGTACAACTTAGTCAAGGTTCAGTGAAGTGGAGTTGTTCCATTGAGAGATTTTCAGGGAAACGACTAAGTGTGAAATGCATGTGAAGTTGTGAAAAATTGACATTGTGGTCACACACTTGGCATACTTCGACAACATGATGACACTAACCATTGGGAAAACATAGCAAAGCATGACCCTCTGTGGGAATGTCCAGAGGTGAAAGCGATAAGTATGACACTTAGGGTAGACCTTTGGACAACTGTGACAAAACTTGTGCGACAATGCTTACAACTTTGTTTGTGAGTACGACGAATGTTCACATAGCTAAGACAACCCAAACACACAAAGAAAAACCTTAAAAATCACCAGAACAAGATCGCAAGCTTGATAAAGCAATCAACATCCCAAAGATGGTAGTTGGACCAACAAGCGAAAGGGAGCAAGGCACGGAGAGGAAACACATGGAATGACTTTCGGTGCTTACAACCATGCATGTCATTGAAGATAGATTGATATGAAAATGATAATAAATCCTTCAAGCTACATTAATACATGTATTTCAAAAGATGTGCCTTGTTTTCCATACCTAACCTCCAAAGTATTATGCATCTGATGGAGTCTTCATGTGGTCCCGCCCTTCTATCGTAACATGGGTTCCTTGGTCTCCTTATCTTTCTCCTCATTTCCTTGAGAGTCATCTGGCATGTCATCCTTCCTTGTGACCACTGAGAGACACATCTACGGAGTTTCATTGGGCATTGACTGTTGCTGGGATGAGATCCTAGGAGGACACCTCTACATAGTTTCAGGATGGAAGGTAAACTGGAAAACTAAGGGACAACATTGCACAGTTTTGTGATGCATGACACAATTGTGGGATGAGGTCCTAGGAAGACACCTTTGTGTTATTTCTGGATGCAAGACAAACTTGGCAGCTGAGGGAGAACACTGCGCAGTTTCTGGATGCAGTGGGTTCCGGCTGAGGGAAGGAAACGGGAGGAATCGACTGAGTACTTATTGGATGCTAAGGGAGGTTGGAGTCTCCACACATTGCATAGTTCCAGCAGGAAAGGGGAAAATCTTGAGGGTTACGGATGTGAAGTGTGTAGTATCAAAAAGCTAGATGAGGCTAAGTTACTAGGGAAAATCCAAAATTTGGTTAAGTGTGGTACCAGTGGAACTGATGTGAACAATAATAGAGATTGTCTATGATCACAGACTTGAACACTTAGTAACGCAACATAGACCATCTAGAACATATAAAAATATACTTTTCTTAATGCGAAAACCTTTGTGACAAGAGCGTGTGAAGTGATTGTGAGACATGTTTGTGTGATGAGAACAACTCATTTCATAGAGATTCCCCTTTGAAGCAAAACACACTTCCCTTTCCATGACAAATGATAATCCCCATGCCCAAAGCTGACACATAATGTATAAGATAAAGCATGAACGACTCTTAATATAAAGGAGCAGAGCTTGATATCATCAACTTACCAAATAAGTGACTAAGGAATGATTGATCATAAGATTCACAGTAGGCTCCAAAATTTGAGTACAGGAAAAAATTTTGGAGGGTGTTGCAGGTGCTACAACATAATGGCAGCAATGTTTTGCTATGTGGGGTTGATGCCAGGTATTTTCCAATAGTTGTTTTTCAAATTTCTTTCATATGCATGTAATTCAACTATAGGGTTTTATTTTCTTTTATTTTATGCAACTTCTAAACTCCCTTCCTGCTTCGTATGCTCAATCAAGACTTCTCGTCCATTTTTTCCTCACCTTCTAGCCATGATGACAAGGTTTTTATCCAAGTAATATTGAACATTAAAATTTATTTTTTCCTCATTGTTCCCTGTCTTCTAAATTATTCTCAAAGTCCTCTCTTAGATACTTGAAGGGTTTGTTTATAATATGTAGAAACACCTTGTCTTAACAACTTTTTCTTGCATATGTTAAGGGGGATTTAACATTGGATTATGTCCTCACTCCCAGTTAGAGTTTCAAAGGAAAGTATTCACAGGTGGAATTTATATTCACTTAGATTAGGGTAGCTACTTTTCCTTCATTTTAGTTTTCATAATTTAAATTATTTTCAAGCTTTAGCCCATTGGGTTAATATCAACAATATTTTTTCTTCATTGAATCCCTTAACTCATTTTTACCCTTTACTAAGGTTTTCTTTATTAATATTTTAGAAGTTTTCCATTGGAGCCCCATAGTCTACCCGGCTCAGATCACTTTGATCCACAGTTAATTGGGAGAGCCTATAATTTTGTTTAATTTTGTGTTATTATAGTTAATATTTATGGTCTCAATTTACCATGGTTCTCATGATATGAAATAAAACCTCCTTCATATGTGCCAAAGGTTTTTGGTGAAATAGTGAGATAATTTTTGGGTAAAGGTTTTTAGAATACATTTATTTTATTTCTTGTTCACTTTTGGGATTTGTAGAATTATATATATAGTCTTTTACTAACTTTCCTTTGTGCTTGTTATAGTTTAGCACTCATCACGAATTGTTAAAGAAATAGGCTTATGCTTAGGAGTATTTAAGGTGATTTTGTTAATAATCCCTCTCTCTCCTTCTGGTGTACGATGTCCTTAGGTTCAAAGGGTTCAAGAAGTATATTTATGGCTACAACCATACTTGGCTTAATTATAATTTTGTTTCCAACTCTAGGTACTTTGTACTGGGTTACTGAGATAAAAAATTATTAGTAAACCCTTAAATATTCAGGTTTTACCCTCTGTTGTACCTAGAATGAAATATTATTATATTTCGTCTTATACCTATAGACTACTATATTTGAATGTGTATTTTTTTTGGCATAATTCCTTGTGTAATTACTTGCTTTCACATGGAGAAATTACTTCTAATTTCCTATAACTAGTTCTTGAGCATATTGTTTCTTAAAAGGAACTTCCTCCAGATTATGTATGTATGGTTTTCTTAGTATCAATACTTTATTTTTAGAAAAATAGGGTTCAATCTCTTATCTATTTCATGATGACTTGGCTTTTTCAATTACATATATGCTTACATGGGCTTACATAGCCGAAGTCCTTTTATCATAGCAAAACATAATTTTCATGCATACATATTACTTTCATTTTCATGTATACGCTATTTCTTGATCCTCTTACTGTGTAGGTTAACACAAGAATATTCTCATATATACTTGCGTTTTTCTTGTAATTTATGTGTTTGCATGATGAATACCATTATAGGTCTTTTGGCCCTATCTTTGTAATCGATATTTATTGTTAAGCTGTTATGCTTAGCTTTTCTCATCCGACTTGTTTTATTATATTCACACACACACACACACACACACACACATAGTATACCTTCTAGATGAATCCTCAGCTCAAGAAGATGCTTGATACATAAGGAATTAGATGTATGAATCTTAAATATGGTTCGCTACATTTATTCATCATACGGGTTCTTTACATTGGGTAGGGACTACAAGCTATTAAGAGTTAGCACAAAACTCTTTCTTTTGTGCTGGCATGTAGACATGCTAACCCTACTTGTTCTTACATAGATTTTAAACAAGGAATAGTTAACTAATTTACCCAGTATATTTTAATAGAGAAAGATCCATATATGAGATTAGATATTTGTTAGGAAAAAATTAATTGTGTACCCACTACATATTCTTCTCCTTGTGTATACTATCATAAATATTCCTAAAAACAATTCTTAAAAGGTCCTAAAAAAATAGTTTATCCACTTATTTGAGTGTTAGAAAACATAATCAGAGAAAATATGCTCGTCTCAAATATATGAACTACTACAACAACAATTCCCCCAAGCCTCAGGTCGTCCTTCTCTCAGAAAATCAAAATGATATTATTTTATAATCTTCCTCTCAGACTCTAGTGGAATCCCACTATATCAGTGTCTAAATTGTTGTCTGTTCTTTTCGTTCCAGTCTTTCTCTCCCACTTGAACTTGTATTTACATAATGCCTTTTTATCCTGCAATATTCTTCCTTCTCCACCACATGACCTTTCTCTCTTGTTATGATATTACTGGTGGTAGGAATCTTAGAAAAAGATGGAGTCTGACTACTCACGTGTTGGCTACTCTTGTATTTTCAAATAAGCAATAAGTGGAATAAATAATATTGCATTCACAACAGTTAATATTTATATATGTAATCAAGATGTACAATCCTTAATTTTATCCTGATGCATACTACCCAAGCTTAAATGTTTGCAAGAAAATAAAACCATAAAATTCCAACATGGAATTAATTACATCAAGGGTACTACAACATTTGTTGTAGGAGAACTTGAGTTTCCAAAGAATTAGCTTTGTGAAGAACCCTGATGATGACTTGCGTAGAATTCAATAATCATACCATAACAATGTTGACCTAATTTTGTAGTTATGTAATGAGTTATCAATGATGGATCAATACCTCCATCAATGTGCTAAAATGGACTTAAATATTAACTAGGCATATGCAAATAGCTTGAAAGGAGACAATTTCCATTATTTCACTTTCAAAGGGAGAGATGGCCATCTAGACGAATACGAGATTATGTGGGGCCATCCTAGTGCAAAGAGATAAAGCAAAGCATGGAAATAAAGAGTGAGTATCAGGATCATCTAAAATTATAGATGAATGCTAGTGTGACATCCATGAAGGGTGCTAAAGCTAGAGAAATTGGGAGCAACAATGAGGTAATCACAATCCACATTGAGACTAGCATGTAAGGGAGGTCACTATAGAGGAGGGAAGAGAACCATGAACTCAAAAGGAGATAATCAAGCTACATAACAACCTATATCTCACTGATTAGAGCCCGTGGAGAAAATTGATGAAACAACCAAACTGCCATGACTACCAAATCATGCAAAATTCTAACTTGAGTAGGAGAGCAACGTGGAAAGGACATAAGGAAATAAATATCAGTTAATGATACAAGATAGGGTGATAGGGGAGGTGACTTATGCATGGTTTCCATGATATTCAAAGGGGGTAGATGAATGATGGTTTGGTAAAGTACTTCAATTGACTATCTAATCCTAGGATTGGGGTATACCAACTTTTCCCATTGATAACTTAACCATATTGTTTTGTAAAAGGGCCCTATTTTCTTGGTGATCCACAAACACATTGTTAGATATTGTGGTAAAATATGAGGATATCAAGGTGACACGAAGGAGTGTTATGAGGAAAAATATGGGTTTTAGTATTGTCTCTTTATGATTAGTGGCTCTTGGGATAAAATAAAAATATATCAAGGAGAAGATAGAGAGGAGTCTTATGTAGGTAAATATAGATTTCAACATTGAGTCTTTAGGATTAATAACTCAATAAAGATGATGAATAGTGCTTTTAGAATCACCCACCAATTTAATATCATGCAGTCATCACATGAAGTATATTTGAGACAAATAGAAAAATGACATACTTCAATTTGATTATTGGAAACAATTCACAAATTCTATGAACAAGAAAATTCAATCCACTAAAATAATAAATAATCCCTTAATCATTAGTCCTACTACGGCATATCAATAAAACATTTTGTTACAGCGTAATTACAACACTAAAAAAACCACACACTAATAAATTATTAAACATTTTCAAAATAATGTTAAACACTTTTCCAAAATCTCATATATATATATATATATATCTATATATATATATATTATATATATATATATATTTTACAATAATTTTTATAAAATAAATTATACTAAAACATTAATTAACTAATTTATTTATTTATAAACTAATTATTATTATTATTATATCTTATTATACTTATATATATATATATATATATATATAATAATTTAAACTTGGAAAAAAATTATATAATATATTGAGTAATAAAGTACTTTATTTTTTTATTTTCATATACTCTTCTTTTATTCAATAACTATTTTTTTCTTCCAACCAAGTTAAATATTTCATTAAAACAAGTTAACCAAGGAGATAGTCTATACTAAGTTGAAATATTTCTTTCCAAGGAAGTTAAATATTTTATTAAAACAAGTTAACCAAAGAGATAGTCTATACTAACTTGATCTTTCAAGCCACCATATTCTTCGTTTCTTTATTCTGGTTTTTAATTCGTTCATAATTCTTTCAGATCAACGAGTTAAATAATTTCGCTTAAACAAGCTAGTAATTTAATAATTTATATATCATTTTCGTTTTTCTTATTATATATATATATGAAACATAAAATTAGTTTTAAGAAATCTAAAAATATTTTTAACTTCATTAAAATAATCTACTTTTATTTTTATGTTACTAAAATTTTGTTTTGAATATATAAATAAATTAAATAATTTAAAAACACATTTAACGTATGTAATTATATTATATTTTCAATTTTAACAGTTTCTAAACAATTTCAAATAAATTAATAAGAAAATTCAAAATATAAAATAATTTAAACTACAAAAATTAATATACAACAACTTACAAATACTACATAGTAACTAGTACCTGGACTTAAATATAATTTAATTAACTTTAAAAACAA